>DWHP01004671.1:0-12427 GCA_018247895.1 Parnassius honrathi
GGGTCTCCGGTTCTCTACACTCACCATACGTAATACAGCAGCATTAAGCTACTATTTCACGCTGGTATTCTGTGAGAATTGGAATGCTTGGAACAGGAACCTTCTGCCTCAGTTTTCCTCTGGCGCTTCTTACAACACTCACGGAAAGATGTTGGTTGGGTAGTGAGTATAATGGCCGGCCACTACACGGGACTACTAATAACTAAACACTTAACTCAAAAAAGATATATTTTGCAAGATACTTTATTAATAAAACTGTGTAACGCAAACCCCTTTAAAACATTAAGTTGTATATAAATCAATAGGGGTACATCTTACTTACTTTTTTCGCCTTAGTTTGAGTGTAATGTCGTCCTCACTCACTACATGAATTACAAGAAAGTAGTGCAATTTAAGAAGTATAACTTGTTTTTTTTTTCTCTCTTTCTCCTTACCATACTGTAGGTAACAAAAAACTTAGCAGTTAACATCATAGTGCTAGAAATGCAACTCATCAAAAAAGAACGGTTGCGTAAAAAAGTAGTTTATTAGAACATGAAAGCCCTTTTCCAAAAAAATAAAACTAAAAAATATTTCGAATTTTTCTTAGGTGGTAGGAAGAAAACGATCTGCTTAGGAGTACACCTGAGTACCACCCTTTTACCTCTTTCTGGCGCCAAATATTCGTGCAGGCACTGCTATGTCACGCTTTGAAGCGTATAGAGAGCCTGTATAAATACAGGCTGTGAGGCATTCCGTCATACTCCTCGGAGGTTAGGCGGGCATGTGCTCAAATTTTTTAGCGACAATTTCGCCGGCCAGTTAGAACCCGCATTGCTCGCGTACAAGGTTAACATGATCATTTACGTGCATATTATGTATGCGAAATGGCTTCACGATAGTGAAACTTCTCCACCATAAAGGAAAAATCGTTGTGGGAAACGACAACCAAAAACTTTTGTAAATATAATTACTAAACCTTAGCAAAGAATAAAAAATAGTACTACGTTATTTAAGCTAGTTCGGCAGATATAATAATGAAAACCTTAATATCCCCATTCACTCCTTTTTTAATAAATATGCTAATCTATTCAATAATACTTAGTGTTCTCGTCAAACAACTGTTTATTCACATATCAGATTGTTCGTGACAGTTCAATGAATACCGTTACCAATCGGAATACTAATTTGTTTGCAGATCACTAAAAGTCCACTCAACAGAAATTAAACGTTTTCCATATTTACTCATTATACACTTTTATTTTTACTAGGTAGCTCCTTTTCTGCCTTGTAGTTCATTTCTGAAGGGAATAAAGGGTCATAAATACAACATATAAGGCATTCCATTTTTTGTTTAAAAATATTCGCAGATGTCCATGGACAGCATACAGCAGCAAAAGCTACTTACCATCAGAATCATAAAGTGATTTGTTCTTTTGTCATTTCAATTTTTTTTAAATATATTTAATGAAGAAAGTGTTCCGTATTGCGTTTATATTTTTAGTTAAATACTCTATTAGGTATTATATTTATATATAAATCTGCCTGCGTTTTGTGACGAAGATTATAATTCCAATACACATACATAAACTCGCTCTTCGCTTAGAGGGGAAGGCAGAGAACGTCTTGAACGTGGTAGAGCGACACCGCTGTAAATTTTAAGATTTTAGCATGAATGGCTCAAGTATATAATAGCTGCTCAATGCTTACGCGAAGACCTTTTGAAAAGAAACGAGGCTTTCAATCGTAGTCCTTAGTAATCACAATGAAGATACGATAATTAAATCTATAAGCATGTAAAATGTCTCAACTAGAATTAAAAAAATAAGAGTTCTCTTTATACGTGGTGGAGTTGTAGGTTGAATGGGTCAGCTCTACCGGGGAAGGACCACACCCTCGCAGAATACCAGCGTAAAATAACAGCTTAATACTGTTGTGTTTCGTATGGTGAGTGTAAAGAACCGGAGACCCCTTTTTACTGAAAACGAGACGTTCTATCTTAGTCCTAAGGGGTGAAAATGCGTCTGCATTTTAATTCGCAACCGAGGATAGATCTATAAGCCGTAGTATCTCCTTACTCTCAGGTGGACTCTGTGCTTGTTTGTCACCCCTATTTTATACAAAGAAAAGAGATGTGTTTTATACCGATATAGCTCAGTGATAAGGACTGTAAATTTCACCGTACGCGTAACCCCAGCCGTCAGTAATGAAATTGTTAATTGCAATTTTAAGTGCTGACTTACCACATGCTTTGCGGTGAAGGAAAACTTTGTGTAAAAACCTGCACGTTAGAGAAATAAAAAAATCGAAGACATTTAAAGTAGCCAACACGTATTGCTATCGCGGCAGACAATTCCTTGCCCTAAAATCCCCTCAAAAATGACAATAGAATAGAATGGAACCATTTTTATTCAATATGCATTACAAGAATACATACTGAAAGTTATTTATGCTTTACCACTGATTCTGAAAAAAATCTCTATCCTGGAAAGAATGAGCTAGAAACCCGGCGGGTTTGAAGGAAAAATAAATTTACATTATAATATTTTACACAATTATGTACAAAAACATTTAAAAACAGCATAGTAGGGATCACTGCAGGGGTTATTATCAATGATTTACTCTTTATTATAACAATAACACTTTCAAAACAATATTTGCCCAACAAAAAGTTAATTTTGATAGACAATTCTTGCATACTAGAGAGAAAACCTCTGTCCAGTACTGGGACGTATATCGGCTGTTACTTTAAATGATTAATTTTGTAGTTGTTATCATAAAAACTAAACCCTGCTATTCGGTAATATTTGTTAGAAACAACACATATTTTTTATTAACGCTGAAATACGAGAATAGACAGTTAAATTTTTATATATTGAACCTAGGTTGATCGCGTAATTTTGAAATTTACTGTGAGCGTTTAGCCCCTGAGCTACCACAGATCCCAATAAATGCATTGCAAGGTATTTCTTTAAAAAACTCTACAACCATTACTACGTTTAAAGTAGTTGCAAACATTATGCTTCGAAAAAACGACGAGTAACGCAAGTTGAGTGCATTACTGCAGTGCACCGAGCAAATAACTGATAGGAATGTAAAATAAACATGTTGCGGATGGAGGACATCGATATATTTGCCGCGGGTTGCACTGCTACTGCTTTCGCACTATGATCACTTAAGTATTGGTCGCTGTTATCGGCTATCTATATGATTGGACTGAAATAATATTTCATTATCAAGCGATATTAGTTTTTTCTTCGAAATAAATTACAGTTTAAAAAAACTAAAGAAACGCATTAACGATAAATTTATTTTATTTTATACTGGTGCTCATGATTAGAATTCTAGAATAAAGTTATTAAATTATTGTATTGTTATCGGTCCCGGATAAGCAAATTTTCACGTCAATCGGCTGTATACAAGGTGGTGAAAATAACAATAAAGACTCCGTTACATATATAGATAGATACACGAATAGGGTATGGAAAAGATAAAAAGACAAGCGTTTTTTCAGCAACTTACACTCATACAGTTTTATTAAATTAAATAAAACACTACTTAAAAACAAAAATCTATATAAATAAGAGCACACACTAATTTATTGTTTATAATATATTATATAACTGATTGCATGAGTAATGCGATGCTGAAATAATGGGCACTAACTAGAGTAATGTTGGCGCACGTTAGCTGTGGCAATGGTTACCAGCAATGCCCATTGAGATTAAGCTACGCCTGTAAAGTTACAAGCAGCAGCTATAATTCTATGTTCGAAAATATTTTGCCTCCATTTAGTTAAAAACAAAACTATATATAATACATAACTATTTTTAACAATTTGAAAAAATTATATAATATTATCAAAGCTAAACTGTACAGCAAATCATAAAAAGTATATCTTCCCTTTTTTTAATAAATCTTATTTTGATTTCAGTTCACTCAAGCGCTTGTTGACTGCCCAGTCATATTTAATGGTATTGACAGTGCTGACTTGTCACGTCCTGGTTTTTGTGACCCAAAAATCGTATAACTTTGAAAAAAAATAGCGATAACGGTTTCTTATGTTTACGCAAACACGAAGCATTTAAATAAAACTAGTTTTTATTGATTTTATCGCGCATATTAGCTTCTTTTTATATTCCCGACGTTTCGAGCACTTTATAGCACCCATGGTCACAGAACGAGGGGGTTAAGGTGTTCGAAGTCCCAATGTCATAGTTAACTACGATTACCTCATTAATAAAATTATTAATTTTTGTTCTGATCTAAGCAGTAGGAACTCATAGTATCTTGAAATCTTGCAGTTAGGATTCAATTTTATTAATTATATGTTCTCAAGAAAATAGTAGCTATTTGATCCTATAACAGCCATCTTCTCTATGGAAATTAGGATGTTTTTAATTTCAATTGCCTCGCTAATCATCCTTGAAAGAAATCGGTCTTCTTTAGCTGGGATTTGTTGTCTAAAAATGATGATGTAGTGACGGGGGCGATTCTATACGTATTCATAGACTGCAAACTTCCCGGAGCGTTGATTCTTCACGTCAGCTATGTGTTCTTCAATGCGAGTTTATTGATCTTTAAGTTTGTCCTATGTATGAGAGACCACATTCATAATTAAGCTTGTGCACTCCTGCGTCTTACAGAAGGAGATTACACACACTGACTAACATTAAAAACTGACCAGTTTTCTTCGACAGGTTGAAATATGTTTTAATGGATGAAGTATGTTTCAAGATGCAGCCAATCTTGTCACTGACACAAATGACATAGGGCAGCACAGCAGCCACACGTTCCACTATGGCTGGCTTCACTCGTTCACTGTAACGTGGACTCGGGACCTGAAGCTTGTTGTTATGCAAAACTTTCTTGACGTTTTGGAGCTCGGCGGCTAGGTTTTTACTGTCAGAGTACCTCATGCTCTCTGAAACAAAAATATAACCACAGTAGTTGTAAAGGATGGTGGTGAAAAACACCGTTTAAATATCTATAGGTTTGAGATTTTTTTCTATACACGGGTGGCTCAAAGTATTTCAAAGTTAAAGCAATATTTAAAAGACAGCTCAAATTACTACAAAAGCGGATTTATGAAAACAATATAATATCTAAACATAATAATCAAGAGGCATGTGACAATGATATTGTTAATATGATAAATATACATGTGTTTACAGTTTTATCATAGAATATATTGGTGTCCAATTGGATTCCAATTGGATTGGTGTCCAAAATTTTGTAGTGCCTCAGGTATATTCTGCACAGCGCACACTGATTGTTTCCAATGCACCATCCACTTTTTTAACGGTTACTATTACAGTCCATGCAATGATATCCCTAGGGTTGGGTATCTGCAACAGATATGTCTTTTTGTTACTATTTTTCATGGCTGTATGAATTTAACGGTACGCGAACAACTCGAGTTCGACCCCCGCAAGCACCAGTGAAATATGACGTGCTAGTTTACTAGGTACTCGATGTTAAAGGAAAATATCGTGAGAAAACCGGAATGTTTGCGAAGTTAAAAAATATATTTCAAAGTCATGTGAAGTTCCCAACACGCATTGGGGCAGCGTAACAAACATTTCTTGCCCTAAACTTGCTGTAACTTTACTTTTGATTTCTTTATATAAATGTGTAATTTTTACTTTATAAATTAATGTTAATAACTTTACAAAAAACCTTGATGAATAGAAAATGTTCGAAAAAGTCATAATAACTGCCAGGGGAATCCAAATATCCTAGAATGAATGCTATTCTAAACTAATTCGAACAATTCCTCAGAACACTCCCCGTGGTTGATGCGATATAAAACGCAATGGGATGCAACATCCCCAAGCAGCGCCAGTGAATCGAGCCGATACGAAAGAACTCGGTCGTCGATGATTCGAACCACTCTGCACGTGATGCGGTCTGATGGAAGAAGCTGGCACTGGAGTGCACTGGCCTAGAGATGAGAACAATATTCATTTGCGCTTGTTAAAGTTGAAAACGATGTGCCGGCATGAGATACTGTCTCGCTCTGCTGAGCACGCCAAGCGCTTTACAGGCCAATTTGGCCTTCCCTAATAAGTGACAACGAAACTGCATACTATTCTCTAGCTGAGACACCAAGGAGAGTGCCTTGAACCTGAGAAGATAGGACTAAGAGGTTCTTTTTAGTGGTAAATGCGCAAACTAGTGTCTTCTGGGGATCGAATTGGACTAGATATAGTTGCCCCCAATCCGAGACTTTATTCAACAAATATTCGCCTTCAGACATAAATTTGTCCTGATACTCGTCGACGTTTTTTCGAGAAATATTGGCACGGCCGGTGTATATGGCATGACCAGTGCTGTCATCTGCATAGCAATGAATATTATAAGTTTGTAACATACCATTGATATGCAGAAGAAATAGTTTTGGTGATAACGTGCAACCCTGTGGAACATCAGCGTTAATAAACTTGTAATCAGAGCACTCACTTTTAGTAAGACTTTGAAGCTCCTATTAGCAAGAAAACTGGTGATCCAGTTGCACAATTTCTCGGGAAACCCACAGGAAGGATGCTTCGAAAGAAGCACTTTATACCAGACCCGATCAAAGTCGTTCTCTATGTCCAAGCTAACGGCCAATGCCTCCCTCTTGGACTCTACTGCCTTCGCTCACATATGAGTCAGGTACACCAGAAGATCACGAGCTTTTGGCCGTGGCCGTTATTATTCAGCTGGTGATCCTCAAGGTACCTCATGAGCTGGCAGTTTACAATGGACTCCATTGTTTTGGAGATCAACGAAGTGATGGCGATAGGCCTGTAGTTGGACGGGTCAGAGTGGTCGCCTTTTTTATGGATCGGGTGGACGAAAGCCTTCTTACATGATTTTGGGACTACGCCTTAGGAGAAGGAGTAACGGAAAAGACGCGTTAGCGCCGATGCCAACTCTGGAGCACACGTTTTCAGCACAATGGGAGGGACTCCATCAGGCCCACATGACTTGATTACGTCCAGAGAGAGGAATGCTTTGCGAACCGAGCGCTGTGTAAAGCATACATCCGGCATGGACCACTAACACCGCGGGACGTTCGGTGTTGAGTTTCCCCGTCATTGAGAGTCGAGTTGGACGCAAAAAAGAGCCTAACAGATCGGTTTTCTCCTCTGCGGCAGAGGCCAGTGAATCGTTCTCTGTGCAGAGATGGAAGAGATGACAGATATAAGTTTCATTGGACAGCCTCGGCGTGAGACTAGAATGTACGGATTCCCGAAAGAAGGCGAACTAGCTTCTCACCAATTCAGCCGATGTACTCAGATCTTGTCTTGGCAATGACTCTTTTGAAGGACCTGGAGGCGGAATTACTTCTTTTTAAGTGCGCTGTTACTTACATCCAGAGACGTTGATGCGTCAGCCCAATCTCGGTAGCACTCCTGCTTACAGCGAGATGCTACTTTACAAGAGCTGCCAAAGCACAGCTGTGATTTGCCTCCGATGGGCACCACAGGGGACGGAATAAAAAATTGCATACCCCGAAGTATCACATCAGTATTAGAATTAGCAACAACGCTGGGATCGCTCAGCGAGAAGCAAACCCACCGCCAATGGTAGGATGCAAAAAAACAATATCCTATCCCAATCCGCCGACCTATATTGCCAAAAGTAGCGGCATTATAAGTGCAGAATGCAACCACGACGTTAATGTAACGGGCACCACATTCCGGACAAGACAATGGTCTGACGAGCCTAGGGGAGTGTTGACGGAAACCTGATGTCCATCCGGATGAAGGGTCAGCAGAAGATCCCACCGGGTAGATGTATAATTTTCCACATCTGGAATAGACCTAGGCGATGTAACCAGCTGTGTCAGATCATATGTTAATAAGTTTTATCTTTTGAATAAATACTTACTTATTCTGTGACGTTATTACTCGAATCTTTATATGTGTTATAAATTAATGGTTTTTTGTTATTAAGTGAATAAAATACTTTATATCAATAGATGATTTTTCTTCTACAGCGATCTTTTACTTAACTTTTTAATAATAGTTAATAAATATATATATTATATCAATCATTATAAAAAATAAATAAAAAACATTATGAATACAGAAAGTACTACATATAAAAATGCCTATATATTGATGAAGGTTTGTAACCACTGGTTAAACGACTGAAAGGTCGTTTAACCAGGGGCTACAAATGTCCGTTTTTCCGACCGTCCGTTTTTCGGACCGAATACAATGTCCGTTTTTCTCAATTGATTTGGCATATGCATGTAGTGAAAGGTGTTATTTTGAAATTACAAACAGACATTTCACATTTTACATGCATTGGTATTGTTTTAATTAAATTATATCTACGTTTGAATTTAATAAGTTTAAATTTTATGCGTGGTAGAGTTATGTAGTAAGTGGTAGATACTGTAGCACGAACGAGTCGGTTCGTGGTAAGGACCACGCTCTCACAGAATGGTTAATTTCTGGCTTGTGGTTTATTTACTTGTGCTTGTGGTTGGAATGTGTTTCATGTATATAAAATATCATGCAACCAAGTAATTTTCATGTTTTTATTAATTCGCTTCTGATATGGTCTGTTCGAATTGAATTTAATAATGATTAATTACGAAATTATTACGTTTTAAACTAATTTCCCGATAAGCTAGACTTAAAATTATGAACATACGGGTAGCTAAAAATTGGATGACAATGTAAGAAATAATATTAAAAAAAAGTAAAAGGTTTATATTTTTTAATCCATTTAAAAATGTGGTAAGTATATTAAACATTTTTACGATTGACCAGTTTTTGAATGAAACTGTGTTAGCAAGGAACTACAATTGAAATAAAGAAAATAACTACTAAAAACGATAAGCCAAGCATAAAATTCGTTGCAGCATTCATTCCACAAAAAATGTTAGAGTAAATAATGTATTCAATGGGAACATTTATAATGAAATATGAATTGTCATAATGCTCGCGACTCTGGCGCCGGCGCACGGCCGCGCGAGTGGTCGGAACAAGCTCATTGATGCAAATATGTCGAACGTTCGCAAACAGGATCGCCGGTGCTGGCGCCGCTTATTTTAATATCTTATTAATTAACAGTATGGAAATTTTTATGCTTCATACGAGAAAACTTGAGTGATTTAACGCCTTAAAAATCACAGCAGACACACAATCAGAACATGTAAACGGAAAATTTGATGTTCGAAATATCATAATCATATTAATAATATATAATAAACCTACACAAATAAATAAAATCGAAGTGTCTGTTTGTAACGACAAAGTAACAGCTTTTTACTAAATGAATATGAAAGTATATACGGTACCTACATATAACAAAAAAATAATGTATAAATTTTTTGTCTGTCTGTACCTCTGTCTGTTTGTTGCGGCTAATCTCCGAATTGGCTTGACCAATTTTGACATGACTTTCACTGGCAGATAGCTAGAGTAACATAGGCTACTTTTATTTTAGAGGAATAATTAGGACTCCGCGCAAAAAATTAAAACCTATGAAAACCTTATCGTAACAAATACCATGCGCTAGAAATGGCAGAGCCGCGGCTGTGCGCTGTGCGGTGAAGCTGTGTGCCGTGCGGAAAAGCTGTGTGCCGTGCGGAGAAGCTGTACCCTATGCGCCAAAGATCTATTGCAAATACACGCGCATTAAACGGTTGCTATAAATTTAGAAAAAAAAAACATGCTCCGTTTAGGTTAGAAATTTATCCTGCTATATAATGGTGGTCGCTGTGAGTAAATATACTCGTTAAATCCATCCATACTTCACGTCAATTGGCTGTACCTAATCGTTGACATGGAAACTGTTCGTGCTCCATGTCAAAGTGACAGCCGTTAAAGTACATACATCTGTTTATGACAAATTGCTCCACCGGACAGCCACCCAAGCAAATCCTAAAGAAGACTGCGTAGCTTCACTTCAGCCCAAATAAAGAGTTTGCATCAAATAGAATAAATGGCAGAACAAGTAAGGCGATACCATACCATTCCAACAACGTAGTGCATTGCTTTGACTAATCACTCAGAATTAATGATGAACACTTAGACACTAACTAGAAATTCCATATTCGACCAATGGACAAAATAGCTTCGAAAAACTTATTTGACTTTTGAAAGATAATAATGCGTGCAAAGCTTTAGAATAATATCCGAAATACTTAAAATTGTAAATAAGTTTTTTTTAAATTTTGAAACAATTTCAACACCGTAATGTAACGCTTACTATACGGTGTTGAAATTGAAAACTCCATTACAACAAACTACGTTCCTGAGCCACCATCCATCGACTTCCCGGACCCCTTATCAGAAGGTGCCCTACACCCCCATCCCCCATTTCCAAAAAATACGTAAGAGCTTATAATGATATAAGTAATTTGGATACTACATTGGATAAAAGTAATCTTATTCAATATGGTGTTGGGGGGCGCTTTCCACTTCGCTTACTGAATGGATTGCCTCAGGGTTTGTTTGTCATATCTGTGAAGCTGGTTGGTAACCTCAGTTTCTTTTTTATTTTTAGTTGATATTAGACGGTTCTGTCTATCTCCTGGTTTGTTTTAAATTTCTCCGTTCCCTCTTATGATATCCACGGACGATATGGGGCAGTAAATATTCTTACACCGCTCCTACATGTTTGTTATGTAGGAACATTTTTATTTATATATACATAAAATTTAATGTAATTAAAATTTAATATCACTCCTTATATTGATCATTTGCTTTTCCATTTTTAATTGACTTCCTCTATGAGACAATTATGAAGCTCTTCGGATTACCGATGCATGTTAATAAATCCAGTTTTACTGGTTTGAATAGTTCTTGGCGTATTTTGTTTCATACTAATTACTTTAAAACACTTTAAAAGACAATAATTTTCCTTATTTACCCATGCTGCACTCTCTGGTGAAAGTTTTTAAAATAATAGTGACAAACAAGTAACAGCTCACCTGATGGTCAGTGCATCCTGTAGCCCTTAGACAAATGTATCTATTATTAACCCAAAATCAAAATGAAAATGCGTTTAGTTAGATGCACTAAGTTGGAATGCCTCGTTATTAGTATAATTTAAATAAAACTAGTTTCTACGGATTTTATCGCATAAATTAACTTATTTCATATTCCCGACGTTTCGAGCACTTTAGAGCACACATGGTAAGGGGGGGTTTAGGCATTTGACGCTCTAATGTCATAGTTAACCACGGCAAGTATTGCAGTGCGTCGAAAACCTCAGTCCCCCATGACCACCGGTGCTGTAAAGTGTTAATATACTTTAATATACGCGATATAATCCCTAAAATCTAGTTTTATTTAAACGCTATCATGTTGTTCCCCAAACACCTAAGCCTCCCCAAGGAACGCAAAGCGCAGTCTGAAGCCGGCTGCGTCCGTCTACAGTCTGCGTCTTTTGCCACTACACCCTACACTTTGTTTATCGGTACAACGCTGCCACTCGATTACTTTCTTTGCCCATTACTACCAATAGGATAGAAGTTATTTTACGGAATACTCTTATATCGCGTTTAATTTGACTTTTTTTTATAGAATAAGGGTGAGGATCGAACACACATTCCACCTGATAGTAAGTAGATACTGTGGCCCATAAACATCTACATTTATTTTCGACTAGGAATAATCAAGCGGTTGCGTTGTCACCCTTGAGGACTAATTGTAGGAATGCCTCGTATTCGATAAAAAGGGTCTCCAGTGTAGAGAACACTCACTATAAAAAACACAGCAACATTAAGCTGCTATTGCATGCCTTAAGCGAAAAGCGCGTAGGTATGTTCTACTAGCGCCTAAAAATCAAGAATCCAACGTTTTCTCGCATGAAATCGTATTGAACGTATAAATGATATAAAAAGCACATTTTCAGAAAGATAAATGATTGTTGAACTTATTTTTTTAGTCGAGTAATTGCTATTTTTACATTAAAAAGTTTATGGTGTAGATTTATCAAGTCCGCATGGAGGGGTAAACACGATAATTTTTGAAAATATCATTGTTCAACTCAATCCATTTTTTAATCTCTTCGTCTATCATGTGGGAAGCCATGAAATGTAAATGGCAGTTTAATTTTGTTTTGTTTAGTTATAATTAATGTTTTTCGACTGACAAATTCTGAAATTTTCGATGTTTGAGCAACCTAGTTATAATATAATTTTACTAAATTCACTTTGACTCACTCTACACTTTGGGTCACTATATCGTTTTTTTACAGCGGCTGGTGATGAAAAATATCTATCGCTGTAGTCATACAAAATATTTAAAAAAAACAAAACGCTAAAAGTACATAGGATATATATATATATACTTACACGTCTCTGGCGTGACCTGAACGTGTACTTTGGTGAATGCTAACTTAAAAAACAGGTTATGACTAGATAAAAAACTTTTTGAAAACATTTAAAAAAGGCTAGTTTTTACTATAATGCCTGAGTAATACCTAAAAGTTATAG
>DWHP01004672.1:0-12426 GCA_018247895.1 Parnassius honrathi
AAAACTAAATGTCAAAACTGTCATGTTTTTGGTGTTGCCCCAATTGAAAAACAAAGTTCTTGTTGAAAAACCCGTTATGAAGTGGACTGTGTGCTAACTCATTCAATTAAAAAAACCGTTCCACTTTTATTTAGTACGAAAAAACCATAACCTAGCTCGAGCGGACAACGTCAAGGTCTCGCCCTAATACTAAGCATTAAGCAGAGATAAGTCCTATCAGTCTGTCACGCGGCATTGATATTGACTAAGTTAGCAAGGTGGCAACCACAAGAACAAACGAGCTTATCGCAGATTTTAATTCGATGTTACGTGTTATTAATGGAATATGAGTTATATTCTTGCTAACATGATGATTGCGAAATTTCAGATTATTTACACATCTGGAAGTGGCCAAAAACTGAATTACACAAAACCGATAGATACACACATGCAATACATACATACATGCCGTCTGCATGTACTGCCTCGCTGGTCCAGTGGTAGTAAATGCGACCGGTGATCTAAAAAATCAAGAAATGGGTTCGAATTCCGGGTCGGGCCAAAAAAAGGTAATTATTGAGTTTTTCCGTCAAATTCTCAGTAGCTGCCCAGTGTCAGGAAGTTGGCGATGTCTCACTCTCACCCCTGTGCCTCGGAAAGCAATCCCGTTGGTCCTGCGCCTGATCTCTCTCCGGTTGTATCCGTTTACCGTCCCATCGGATTATGAGATTCGGTCTGGAGGACATTAATTACAGTTGAAACGATAAAGCGTGTAAAAAGATATAGATATGGACTGGTGAATCGAACCTTGTGAATCTGGACCAATAACTAGTTCAAGTATTTTTATACTGTGTAATTCTTCTATACGTGTGTTTTCTCTTTACCGATGCTTTATGTGCGTTTGAGCGAGTCTCTGGATGGTTTACAATTATAACCGTTAGGTGGCGCTGTGGTCGAGATCCAGAAATCACCCGAGTGAAGCCGGGGCGCATCGCTAGTAATATATAAAATGCCTTTTATTCAACCTCATACATACTTCGCTCTTTAAACTTGATGTATTTTCCACGAGATAAAATATCTCACATGAAATGTCACTACAGATATTGTATCAGGTGTTGATAAGGCATGCCTTATCAAAAATTTTAAGCGAGGTTCACGATAATATAATAACATAGATAGCATACCGTTTGCAATTTTGAGTACAGCAAAAATATAATTAATTTATTAGCCATTTCACTGTCCCGTGAGTCGCATATGAACATTTGGATTGTTCAACTATAGTATCTTTTTAGCGGACAGCGAAGTTTTTTTGCTTACGTTTTTTTTAACTCCCACTCTCACAAATGAGCTCGGGGTGCTGTAACTATTGTAGCATTACTGATTTTTAAAAGACTGGAGATAAAAAGCACACAATTCATCTGTTTTATAAAATAAGAGCAATAAACTAGCAGTTAGTCCACCTGATGTTAAGTGAATGTTGTGGCCCAGTCAAGTCGACCCATTGGTAGTGAAACCATAATATAGCTGCAGCACGGCTCTACCGTTGTAACCACCTGACAGCAAGTGTACATAAACATACACATACATAAACATACACATACATAAACACTTACATCTATTAGAGATGAAGAATCAAAATGCAGATGTTTGGACCGATGATTGCTGCGCTACATCGCCGCAACCATGTTTCGGTCTTCGACAGTAGCTAACGACTTCTTCTTATACTATTAATTCAACTTTTCCAGAATGAGGGTAATGTTCTCGAGAAATATCTGTGTACGTATGTAGCCTAAACGGCTTGATGTATTTTAACATATGCGTTGTCGTCAGATTTGTCTTAACTGTGGGAGTGACATTGGCTACAAAATGTTTGTCGTGATAGAGCCACGCTGCAGCTATATTATAGCTGTACCAAGGATGGGTCAGCTCGATCTCTCTCTCTCTCTCTCTCTCTCTCTCGAATACCAGTGTAAAATAGCAGCTTAATACTGATGTGCTTCGTATAATGAGTTTAGAAAACAGGGGACCCATTTCACTGGAATCGAGGCAACCTATCTTGAGCCTCATGGGTGACAACGCATCTGCATTTCGATTCTTAATCAAAGAAAGATGTAGATGCCTATGATGGGTCACAGAATCTACTTACTATCAGGTTGATTATGTGCTAGTTTGTCATCCATATTCTATAAAATAAATTTAAGGTCCGTATAATTAAAATATGTGTAAATAAAATGATATGTTGTACTTAATTTGAAGAGCACCTACCGCCCTGTGCACCCCAATTGTGTATACTATCGTCGTCGCCACTAGTTCCATCACCACTACCCTAGTAAACACGCCACCGTCGTCGATAAGACAAAGTGTTTCGTTTCTAAATGAGGTATCCTTGGGTGAAGATGTCTTACCTTCAAACCAGGTAAGACACATCATTTTATTTTAGTATGGGCATAATAGGTAATCATTTTTTAATATTCTTTAGTATAATGGATTTCCGCAAGGTAACGTCTGATTCTATTAAATAACTCGTTTATTTATTTTATTGTTATATTTGCACCTCTTCTCAGGTATATCAAGCCGAAATCGTTTACAGCGACCGGTACGATCCCACCAGAAATTTAAATGTGAAATTGGGGCAAAGTTCAGTACACGAGACGTTTGGGCACATATTAAATGATGTAAGTTTTGGGCTGTCGGCTTTAACCAAAATCAGATTGAGATCTGACCTGGGCTAAGATTCATTTGCTTAAATTATAGAATCTATACGACGTTAAACAACGTTTTTTTTTGGAACTGTGGTTAGTCGCACAGAACGTAGGCCATTCAGCAGTGGACCTTAATAGGCTATATCACGGTATATTTTACAAAAACAAAGTAACATATTTCTTTTGGGATTTGTATGCAATTCCGAATTCGTTGTTCATGCATGCTTAAGACGTCGAATTGTTTGGTAACGTATTCCGGCTGAATGACTGCGGGGTGGTACACTTATGCCTTCATAAAATAATATTTTTAAATATGTTTTTAATATTTTTTTACTAGTTATAAGCCAGTGATTGATCACATTTCATACTGGTGATGACTGGTGATGAAGCCCTAGATAATAAATTGCACTGTTTTAGCGTAACGAAAGGCTATTCACTCTCGCCTTGAAGACGCACAGATTGTTATCAGACGGAAAGATTGACGCAAGCTCTGTTATTTGGTAGCATACATAGGCAAGAGGACGGTATTCACTCAAACAAAACTCCTGGCCAGAAAAGTATCTAATTCTACCACATAGTATCGTATTTATTAGTATAAGTAGTTATCTACACTACATCCACGGAACGAAATAGAGATATAGATTATCTTACACCACCACGCGGTATCTCTCTTTGATCTCTGTGTTTTACATAACTGTTTGTACCATTTGTACATAAAAGTTCAGTACGAGTGGGATATTTAGATTTTTTTTATATAACAATACTAATTATGCTAGATAATAGATACAATCATTAAGAGGAAATGCGGGCCGAGAGACTTTAGAAAATTAGGTATTTGAAGAAACTGTCGCTGTCGCTCTGCGGGCGCGAGTTCGATAAGGACCACAGTGGATCCGACTCAATAGCCTAAGTAAAAAGGCGTAATTCGAGGTTCGACTCCTGCCATTTCCTCTTCCAGTATTGTAACAATTTAAAAGATATTTCATAAATTGAATAAGAAAAAGAACCCTAGGCCTCTGTTTACAGCTGTCTAAATAGGCAATTGTTAGCATTTTGTTAGGGGTCTATTGCTCATAAAGACAATGTATCATCAAAAAGGAAAATATAAAAAGGTTGATATTTATTTTAATGTAAAAAATCATTGTAATTAGGTCATAAACCAGAAAGCAAACAGGCGAGAACGTTTGTATACAGAAAAGGCCACCCATATTTCCTCTTAACATCATAATTCCTAACTTTCACAAGTTTGCTGCTGAACATAGGCCTCCCCCAAGGAATCTCACAAATCACGGTCCTGATTCACCTGCACTCATGACTTACATATCTTACTAGGTCGTCCTTGCATCCAGTTGGAGGGCGACCTACACTTTGCTTAGTGGTACGAGGCTGCCACTCCAAAACTTTTCTTCCCATTCGGTTGTCAGTTCTTCGAGCTATATGGCCGGCCTATTGCCACTTCAGCTTACTAATCGGTTGGGCTATGTCGATTACGTACATATTCAAATGCTTCTTAGGATTGGTTCACAACAGTAGACGAATGGCCGATTCGAACCCACGACCTTTTGAGTTCGCAGTTCGTAGCATTATACATTAGGCTACTGTTCATCAATTCATCGATTGTAGCCTACAGAAGTCTACTCCTGAAGACCTTCAGTATTGTGCCGTTTAGGAATATATTTATAACAATAAAACACGGAATATGTAGCAGGCAGTTTTAATGACTCGATGCAGCATTGACAATTCTTTCTCTACCCGCTTATATTATTATATTATCACATTGTAAAAACACCACACCTATAGATTACCTCATATTTTCGATTATGATATGATATATGAGTTGACTTGGAGAGAACCTAAAGGCATTAAGTCCGCCCTTTGTTATAGTTTTTATTAATGTACAATAAAATGTAAATAAATAAATAAAATAAATAAATGATTTTGACATAGTGGTCCACGTTGGACAGGTGATTTGCCAATAATTTTGAGCTGTTATCAGGAAGATGCTGCCGGCCGTCTCCTGTTTCAGCTTCCTTCTGTCGCTTCTTGCGACTCCCACGGGACCATGTGGGACGGCGGATATTCTTACTCCGCCACTACAGCTACACGGTAATTAAGCGACCATTGCTTACGATTTTATTATGATTGACGATTTAAACCCAGAATTCATGAACCAAACCTAACATCCATGACATCGATTGAGTAATGAGCTCATGAAATCGAAATAAACATTCATAATAATGGCTTACATGTCGATTTCTCCCTTACTCGCTTCTCTGAAGGTTTTTTTTTCATGTACGTTTTCGGAAAGGTATGTACGTCCATGAAGCCTACATTAGACCTATTTGAAAATCAGCGCTGCTGTCATTTAGTACAGCAGCAGTTAGCTGAAATAAGGACCTAATTAGACTTCACACAAATTCCCTTTTTTTAACTCCTTTTTTTACCATACTCAAAAGGTATTCAGTTCGACTGTATGTTTTTATTTTATATATGTTACCTAATAATTTTCTCTGAATAAACCGATTCTCATATCAGAAAGCTGGTGTTTCTCGTATGGTGCTATATAAATTTGATCAAGATCTGACCAGTAGTTTTTGAGTTATCTTTAATAATGCGTATTTAATTGACTTCGAATAGATTGATTGGGCTATGCTCGGAGTTTTTCTGCGTGATGAACTTAGAAATGAGGATATCCGCAGTAGGACCAGAGTTACCGACATAGCCCGACGGATTAGTAAATGAAAGTGGCAATGGGCCGGCCACGTAGCTCGAAGAACCGATAACCGATAGGGAAAAAAGGTTCTCGAGTGCCAGCCCCGTACCGACGAAGTGTAGAGCGTCCACACACTAGATGGTGTGACATGCAGAAAGTCGATAGATGCAGATGGCAGGTGGTGGATGATGTCATTGATTCGGTCGTATTGAAGTCGGTTGTACAAAATTTTTAATTTTACCACTTGTCTATTTGTGATGTCGAATAATGTTTTCATTTCTTTCTTTCTTTCGTTAATGTAGGATTTGCGTGAGTAAATAAACTATGCATTGTCAGTAAAATAGACAGTCACAAATCACAATATGTTTTAACACGACAAATATTTGTATCTCAAATTCATTACAGCGTAATGAAGTCAACTGCTGGGAATATTTTTACCACAGTTGCCACGCTTAGTATAGATGGGTCGATAACTGTAGTCTTTTTTTGTTTATGTTGTTATTATGATGATGCTGCTGCCTATCTCCCGGATTATTTTCCGTATTTTTGTTTTTTGACAGTATTACAGTGCCCGAGTGTACGCGCAAGTACAGGTGCACTCTCTATTCCCCCACTTTCAGAGCAGATCAGGAGCAAGACCAACGGCTTTTCGTGCTTTCCGAGGCACAAGGGTTAAATACCGATGACTTTCTGACTTCGGGCTGCAGTTGATAATTTCTTATAGGAAAACCCAATAATTGAATTTTGACCCGACCCCGGGGTTCGAACCCGGGATCTAATGAACAGTAATCGCGTTAACGACCACCAGACCAACGAGGCAGTCAAAAAGAGGTACCACAATATTGGGTACTGGATATAAACTCGTAGACTCCATAGCACATTGACAGATGCCAGTGATTAAAACTGTTGAGCCATTCGCCATTCTGTGGTCAAATTACAATAATAGGTACATTATGCAGGTATGTTATTCATATAACTCTGTATGACCTTTAATTATTTTTGCACACTTCGTTTCCCATGAAAATATATTGTATTCAATATGGCGGATTTCGTGATAAAATTATGGTAGATAGTTTAAATTAAAATATTAAAGCAGGTTCTAATGTTCATATTTTCCAAGTATTTAATTACATATTTTCCAAGTATATCGTAATACATTAGATTAATAGAAATCTTACAATATGAAATAATCTATAAAATCGAATCACGCAGTTACATAGATTAAAAAAAATTAAAAAACCGTTTTACGCGTAATCAAAGGAAAACGACTAACGACTATTATCTATGATGACAGATGAGATACTTATTTATCGATAAAACAACATTGATTTTAATATCGCTAATGGATCTCAGTAATTAAGAATTTACCTAAAACAAGTTATGTAACTATAAAGTACATACGTACCAGCAAAGTCAGAGCAATCCACAACACAATTTAAAACACACAAAATTTATAAATAATTACACAATAAAAGCGCGCGTAACACTAAGAAATAAAAAAAAAACAAAAACAAAATGATGGCCACGACCGTCACAAGCCCAACGACGCGCAATTGTGACTACGAAATTGTATTTTCAAAATGTACGTATATCACATCCAAATTATAATGAACCCTATACTGTAACGTATTTAGCGCGTTGAGGAGAACGGAGAAGGTCAAGATTTGCTGGGCCTCATTGTATTCGTTTACCACACTCGCTTAATGTTTTGTTATTACATTTTGAACTTTATTCTTGTGAGTTGTAGGAAAAATGAATTAAAGGCCACTGCAAACACATGTTGGCAGGTTCTTCATTCGTTTGGGTGTGTAGTGATAAGATATACAGAGTGTTTCTTTTAATGGCAGAATATCGGTAACTTAAAAAAATATAAACCATAAATATTGTAACTAACAGTTACACTCATAGACGTTTAACAGTTACTTAAGGGCTAAAAATTTAAGCAATTACGCTTAAATTTCAAAAGTTTGACTAAAATTTGGAGCACTCAGTACGACACGGTATTCTTTTCTTTTCAAATCAATTTTTGTAAATCTGTTTCAAATATTGGAGACTATCAAACGTTCACGCTACAAAGCCGTAGTTGCCGCGTTTGACAGATGGCTTGGCAACCGCAATTTTAACTTTTTGAGTTGTTATCAGGAAAAATGTGGCTGGCCATTTACTGATTTAATCCAATGCTTCTTACGACATCCATGGTACGATATGGGCTAGTGAATATTTTAAACCCACATTAAACGGTATTAAACTTTTACTTGAGTTATTGAACTCATCCAACTCGTAACCACTCAAAATTGAGATTTTTAGGAATAAGTTATTGGATTGGCGTACATTCTGTTGTATCTACTACAGAAAAAAACTCGAACAAGATCTGTTATACAGACACACACACACACACACACACACACATATATATATATATATATATATATGTATATGTACACATTCTAAAAATTTAGAGACTGTGCTAATCCATTATGCTAGGCAGAGTACAGTACGTCAGAAACTGAAAGTAAAGTCACAGCATACGTCCACTACAGGTCTTAAGACTCCTCTATTTTCTGAATGATGGAGCAATGGATCTGTCGCGCTGTTCCGTTGTGTGTGGGACCGAATCTCTTATGTTCTTGAAATATTCAATTTTGCGGACATGCAGATTTCTGCACGATTTATTCCTTCAAAGCCAAGCACATAGTAAATCTGAACCAAGTGCTCACGAGGATCGAACCGGGATTTCTCGTACAGCTCTTGAGCCTAACAGTTAGTAGTTTGGAAAATTATGATACAATTTTAATATACTTTTAGGAGGTTTTCGATTTTATATTTTTAAGTACAAATCAGGTAGAACAGCCTGTATACCAAGCTGTGATAGTATGCGCGCATATAGCGCACACCTGTTGAGCACCTATGCGCATGTGTGCAGTTGCTACACGCACGGATATTGTGTAGCTTATGTGAAGCGAGACCGCGCGGAAGGATGCTCCACATAAAAATATATATTGCGTAATGT
The DNA here is from genome assembly GCA_018247895.1 of Parnassius honrathi. NCBI lineage: Eukaryota > Metazoa > Arthropoda > Insecta > Lepidoptera > Papilionidae > Parnassius > Parnassius honrathi. Next base: position 8,405 of record DWHP01004672.1, read on the forward strand.
ACGCGTTTATAGCCGATATTTCCTCAATTTTCGCATGGAGTTAGTACCCGATATAGTTTTAATTTTCTAGAAAGTGCTTTTTACGTTATATAGATAGATGAAATGATATTCATGACATGTTAAATAGTCGATGTCTAATGTACACCAATATCGATCCTTATTTTTTAGTACTAACATGTAATTGACAACTGGGTTATAACAAAAAATCTACTTTGTTGGCTTTTATAAGCTATTCAAAGACTTGTTTCCTTTGAAAATAGAACCTACAGCCTTCCGCGCCCCAGTTAAACGTTAAGCCATTACGTTACCAAGTTGTGATCATAAATGTTATGAAAAATTTAAAAGAGTTGTTTAAATATTAATATTTCAATCAAAAGTCCACTACTGAACACAGGACTCCATTTACCACAGCAGTCTCACTCGGCAGGTGAGCTGGCAAGTTTTTTTAGTAATTTGAGTTGTTACTAGAAAGATGCTGCTGCCTCCTGTTCTCCTGTTTCTTTTTAATAACTATTATGACAGCCACGGAATGAATTACGGTAGAAGATTCTCTTACGTCGCCACTATATAGCTAAACTGGTGACACTGTTGTTGGTGGTTATTGGATTCTACGCTATGTGATCACCCTGTTCGGAAAAAGTATCTGTCACGAACATGTTTTTCCCTTCAGCATATTTTGGCATTATTTGAAGTCTGAAATTGTGACATTTTTCCTCTTATCATGTTCTCTATCAAAGAAAACTTGGTTTTTTGTATGCTTCGTAGTTTAACTACTAAATTTTTTTTTTATAAAATAAGCGTGACAAATTAGCACATAGTTCACCTGATGATAAGTTGGTGCTGTTGCTCATAAACATTTACATTTAACCTCAATGAAGAATTAAAATGCAGATGCGTTGTCACCCGTGAGGACTAAGATGGAATACCTTGTATCCAGTAAAGAGGGTCTCGGGTTCTCTATACTCACCATACGACACAGCAGCATTAGGCTGCTATTTTACATTGGTATACTGTGAGAGTGTAGTCTCACCCTGGCCAGGCCGATCCATTCGCGCTACAACGGTAATACAGCTGCGTCGTGGTTCTACCACATATCAAAATAATGAACTAGTTAATAAAAATCATCTAATAATATTTAAAGTAGAGCATCTATCTTACGGAATCACCTGCACCGGTATAGTCCACGCTCGGGCGGCCCCGGCACACCGCACATCACCCTGCTTACCTCACTTCGTACGGGGTACGGTTCACAGCGCAACGGTATGGTTCAGTGAGTACAGACGGCAAATACGGGGTTCTACACCCGGTTGCCATCAAGAGATGATACCTATTCATACCTATTCATACCTATACCGACCCATTCGTGCTACAAATATACTTCTAATATAACTGCAGCATGGCTCTACCACGTCTAAAATATAAATGCGCATTATTAAGGATAACTCAAAAACTACTGATGAAATTTTGATCAAATTTACATGCGGTCACGCGAGAAGCACTAGCTTTCAAATAAAAATCAAAATCGGTTCGCCAGAAAAAGTCCTGAGGTAACACACATAAAAAAACATAGTCAAATTGAGTACCTCCTCCTTTTTGAAGTCGGTTAAAATCTACTCATCTTAAAAAGGAGTTGTTATGTTTCTGCGAAAAATATTCTATTAAGACGCACATCCTAAAAAGCTGCACATAGAAATTTGGCAGTAGCTGCCTTTTATAGCGTCATTTTTGAACATCCCACTAAGAAAGAATTTTAGAATATTCAACCGTTAGCGTTAGCATGTAGTGGTGGTGTGAGAATATCCACACTACAAGCGTATCATCCGGTGGGTGCCGTAGGAAGCGGCAGAGGGCAACAAATCGGGAGAACTACCTAATAACAACTAAAAATAAAAAACTGCGGTTGCCAATCCGCTTGCCAAGTGCGGCAACTATGGCAAATATCCCCCCTATGAGGCAATCTATGTGAGAGGCATCGAAATTTACCAAGCTGTAACGGTCTCTCTCATCTGTTAGGGGGTAAATAGCATAGATTACAGTTTATGCAACATTTTATTTTACGGGGCGATTGACTAGAGATATACTGAAATTAGTCTTCTGAGATATTTCAAAACAACTCTACGGAAGGCCATACGCTTCTTAAATTTTTGTATAGAAGCTTCCATTTTTCACAGCACAACAAAACCGGCATTTTGTAGAGTTATTGCTCAAAGGACGTGTGCCAAGACAATGGAAGAATTAATCTTAATAATGAAAACCCTTGCATTTTAGAAAATTACGTTCAAGAATTGGTAGACAAAGTTTATTTCAATATAACCGTCATCATTTAAATTGAATCCGTGCGAAATCGGGGCGCATTGCTAGTAATATTATAAATGTGAAAGCTAAACTATCACGCAATAAATGCTATTGGATTTGGATGAAATTCTCGCGGATATAGCTCTACCAAGATGGGAACGTGTTTTCATCCCGATAAAAGGATCCCGTGGGATATTTTTTTACTCGTAATGTTGGTTCGTACCGGGTGAACGAAGTCGAGGACAGAAGCTAGTAAAAATAAACAATCACAACATTCATAATTTCGTACTCTTTATTTTTAGTAATATACATAATATATTTAGAAAATAAAACGAAGTAGACCACTTTATTCTAAGAATGATGTTTTAGTTCCGGATGTGTGAGAAATTTTTGTGATTTCGGTTCGAGCTGTTCGAGGTTTGTTGGTCAGGGACCAAAAAATTAAAAGTTGAAAATTCTTGACTCAACTAGGATATTATATAACTTTTTCGAACGTCGTTAATGGAGGCCGAACGGCCCCTCGAGCTTGGGGGAGCCCTCTCGCTTGGGGGCTAACCCTAAGGTAGCTACGCCACTGCAAACGCACTATTGTACATGTTAGGATTGTTTGATGTTCTTTCACTTATTATGTGCAAGTGCTTGACCATAACCCCATCTGGTGGTAGGTGGTGATGAAACCCTAAACGGTAAATCTCACTGTCTTGGCTTTACAAAAGGCTTTAAGCGCTGGCAATATATTTCACTTGCGTTACAAAAGACGGAGCAAACCGTTTGATTTGAATACGTGAATTATCGACAACAAAGTGTTGAAGATACGCCGACTTTTATAGTCGTCCGATGGTGGAAACGTGAGGGTGGAATTAAAGTATATAATTCCTGCGCACATTCTCCGAAGTGCATGTTATCGAATACCAAGAGGCTGGCTGCTCTCAATACTCGTAAACTGCCTATAGTAGAGCTTCGGTTAAATGCCAATCCCTAAAAACTAAACGCGTTTAGTGTACTTAAAAGATATATTCCGGAAAGTAGAAGCCTGGGAGAGCGGGACAGTAAAGTTTTAGTAAGTAAAACTGTGGCAATGCGGCATTATTGGCGGTCATATGATTAGTTTCTGCAATACTATTTTACTTTTAGACGTTTAAAAAAATACTTAGTTTTAATTACTCGACGTTTCCAGTGCTTTGCAACTATTACAAAGGGTGCTGAGAAATAATTTAAACTTAAATATAATAATATTAGTTTATTTCTATGTATATTAATCGCTTAAATATAGAACCTTTGAGTATATCAATGTTTTAATTGGCAGACTAAGTAGTTTTTTTATACAATGTGGTTGACAAACGAGCACACAGTCCATCTGATCGTAAGTGGATGCTAAACCCCATAGACATTTACATTTATCTTCGACTACGAATTAAAATGCAGATGCGTTTGATACCCCTAAAGACTACGGTGGAATGCCTCGTTTCAATTAAAAAGGATTTCTACACCCACCATACGAAAAACAGCAGAATTGAGTTGCTATTATACGCTGGTATTCAGTGATAACGTGGTCGTTCCCAGTTGTGTTGACTCATTCTTGCTTCAACTATAATATAGCCGCAGCGTGGCTCTACCACGCTTAAAATCTGATCATAAAAAGAAACAGTCTTCTCATAATGATTTCTTAAATTTACGCGAACACTACACATTAAATAAAACTATTATTTACGGATTTTATCGCGTTT
>DWHP01004673.1:0-12425 GCA_018247895.1 Parnassius honrathi
TACCACCGGCGATTTTTCCGGACCGATACGACCTGGGGACCTTCAAGAAAAGAGCTTACTCCTTTCTAAAGGGTCGGGAACGCACTTGCAATTCCCCTGGTATTGTGGATATTTATGGGCGGCAGTAGTCACTTAACATAAGGTGAATCTTCATGACTGGGAGGTTTATCATAGTCGCAATGCTTGGAAAGTGGATTTTTTTATAGGAAAAGGGTGACAAGCGAGCACACCTTCCACTTGATGGTAGGTGGTTGCTGTGGCCTATAGACATCTACATCTATCCTCGTTTGCGAATCAAAATGTCGATGCGTTGTCAGCCTTGAGGACTAAGATGGAATGCCTCTTTTCCAGTAAAGTCTTTGTCTCTTTTCCAGTACTGTCTCCGGTTCTCTACACTCACCATACGAAACACAGCAGCATTAAGCTGCTACAGGACGCTGGTATTCTGCGAGAGTGTGTTTCGGGAGCCGACCCACTCGTGCTACAACTATACAATTAATATAGCTGTAGCATGGCTCTACCACGTTCGTGCCTGAACTGATTTATGAAGCTAAAGAAATTTAAAAAGTATTCAAATTTTAACAAAGAAGGTGGTTGATTCTGTTATCTTGGAATATTAATAAAAATAAACCCAAACCCATGCATATCACCTCAAGATAAGGCTTTAAGACATAAAACGTTAATAATGTGGACATATTGTGTAGTAAAGTTTAGGACAACAGCCTAACCTACACGGCTTCCTGCTGAGTGCAGGTTTCCTCTTACTATTGAAAAAAGCTTTAGGGCAAGGAAGAGTCCGCCGCGCTGCTCTAACGCATGTTGGTAGATTAAAATGCATGTTAGATCATATGAATTAATAATAACAAAAAGCTGAAAAAAGCTAGAATTAACTGGCGTGAGTACGTTAAATACCTAAGAAAGTCGAGTCAATAAATATAAGTAAATTAAATGCCAGGGGATCGTTCATCCTTGTGATTTATTTCCTTCACATTTCCCATCGCTATCTCATTTGTGACGTACTTTTCAGCTGATTTGTCGTTGAAATATATTTACTTTCTCAGACGTATATGTTTTCTCTAGATATTTTTTCTCGCAATTAGCACGTAGCGAAAATAGCAAATAAAAATTTCTTATCACGGCTGTACGTGAATATTTATAATATAATTATGTTACAGTCAAAACTGATAACCTTTTGACTGCAAAAATAGTAGTTTTAACTAAGGACTTGGTCAAAAAATACTGCAAAAATTTTGTGTAATAGTGATTTTGACCAAGTCCTATCGGTTAAAAGTATTTTTAACCTTGGAGTGGTTAATCAAATCTACTTTTGACTGATATTTATGTTTTTTTTATATACTCTGATACTCGTATATTTACGTCTAATAAACACTATACCAATCATGTAATATCAGTGACAGTAGGTTAAAGTGCGGCTTGGGTGGCCCTTTGTCTGCCCTAAGGCGTGTACATTATCATTTTATGATTATATAAATCATAAATAAATTAAAATATTATATTGAAGTAATCGAACTAAAAATGGTTTATCCAAACCACTTCAAATCAGGCAAAAATATTTTTGACCGATGCTCTTTGTCAAAAACAGTTTTGGCTTTATTTTTGGTATATTTTCTTTATACATTATAATTATATTAGAAAATGGAAGAACATTTATACACTAATGTGAAGCAAGAATGTGACAACGGTCCACAGCATTCACCATTCCCCTGATGGTGAATGCTGTGGACCGTGGAGGTTTATATTAGGGTTGCAACGAACAGTATATTCGGCCTCGTGCCGTATACTGAATGGCCGAATATTAAGTTGAATTATTATGCTGGGGAGGAAGTACTGTTTTTATTCAGAGCGTCTACTCTCGGAAGCTGGAAGTGTCTACGAGAATAATATTGGTAAACTACCGCCTGAAAATTCAGAAAAATGAGTCTTTCTGTACCATAATCTTCCTTTTTAATTTCGATAATTCAAGTGCATGTACATTAATCTGATAGTTTTTTTTATTATTTTTTATAATACGGAAGTTGATTATGAACTTGTGACCACTTTAATGATAATAAAAAAAATACGTCATTATAAAATAAATCAATATCTTTAATTTATCAATTATCCGACTACAATAAAACATCTTACTTAATTTGTTACGGCCCAGAGTTGCCCAGACGAAGGTCGAATAGGTTAGGGCCCATGAATAACCAGCTCGACGAGCAACTAAGGGACGAGCTCAATGGCTTATGAAAATTTATTATATTAGAAATGTACAAGCACACAATTTACCTAGTTCCGGAGTAGGTTAGACTCCAAGGCGTCGTTAACGTACGAGATGGTAGTGTGAGTGTGTATGTGAAAGAACAGTGTGTAGTGAGTGCTTAGCTGACGTCACCAAGGCAGGCCGGACAACCCACCGTCGCTGCACTGCTCCAAAGGACGCCCTCACTTCCGGGCGCCTCACTGCCGGAGCGGCTTTAAACCAGCTACTACGCAGCGCGCCGGCGCTGGCTAAAACTCGCCGTCTCGATCGGCCGCACCCTCTAGAGGAGTGCAGTCCATCCAAATGTTAAACCGGTTTACAATCGGGCGCAAACAAACCCCCGTCCCGGACATAAGGACTTAGGTCCGTGAGTAAATGGCCAAACGGGATAGGGCCGCGACGGCACGTTGCAAAATAGGCCAAAAATGCAAAATGCCCAGAGTGGGCAAGCCGGAGAGTCGAAATTCCACTGGATGCCTTTCTTGGACTTCGCAGTACCTAACAAAGTCCTGTTGCTGGACAGAAATTCGACGACTTCTTTCAAAAATCTATACGTGCCCCTACAATTCGTTCCGCAATCCGATCGGATCAGGTCCGGGAAACCGCGACGCGATACGAAGCGGCCCAGCGTGGCCAAAAAGGCTTTAGTGCTGAAAGCACTCGCAAGTTCCAAATGAACGGCCGCAGTGGAAAGGCACACGAGACGCACAGGCAGGCCTTATGTTAACGCGCGTTACGAAGATCGGAGGACTTGACGAGGAATGGGCCAGCTAAGTCTGTTCCGACTCCAACGAATGGTCGGGTGGCCCCGACGCGGTCGGGTGGTGAGTCACCCATCGTCAGCTGCAATATGGTGACCTTCAATTTATCCACATTGCATCACGTATACAAAATATCAAATATAACTAAATTAAAACAATGCTATTCCAATTATAGAAAATGAGCGTGATGTACAAATGCAAGCTTGTTACGGCCCGGAGTTGCCCAGACGAAGGTCGACTGGATTAGGGCACATAATAATCCAATTCAACGGGCAACCCAGGGTAGAGCCCAATAGCTTATGGAAATTTATCATATAATGATGAGCAAGCGAATACAAAACTTACCTAGTTCAGGAGTTGGGTAGACTCCAGGGCGTCGTCAGCGTGATGTGAAGGTAGTGTGGGTGTGTATATGAAAGAAAGTGTACAGTGAGTGCTGACTTCACCAAGGTAGGCGGACAAACTCACCGTTGCTGCACCACTTCAAAGGACGCCTTCGCTTCCGGGCGCCGACTCCAGTCTCACTTTAATTAGCACAAAACTATAGTCTAAGAGCAACGCAAACTCATTTCAATTCACAAAGTTTAGAGTTCAATCGAAGCAAATTCACTTCGTACTATATCAATATGCTATGTAAGCTACACATCAACGTCAAAAACAGCACAAAAGTTCTTTTAATCACTACAAATAACACGCTCGAATCTTCTAGACTATGATACTATAGCGCTTCCGTGCGATATTAAACCGCCGCGTAGACAACTAGTCGACACAATTAACAGCAAATGAAGTTAAATTAAACACGCGATCTAAACAAACGCCTAGTCATGTATCTTAATAGACTAACACTATATCGGCCAATCGATCTAACAAATTTTAACTTTGCGACGCGACGTAACAAGGCTCACGGGCGTGCCCTAGAGGAACCTGCAGCGAACTGGTAATCTAGACTCGATGCAGCACGCTATCAACCGATTCCCCGCTCAAATCGGGCGCAAACAAACCCTCGTCCCGGACATAAGGATTTATATCCGCGAGTAAATGGCCAAACGGGATAGGGTCCCGACGGCACGTTGCAATATACATCCCCGGAGTGGGCAAGCCGGAGAGTCGAATTTCCACTGGATGCGATTCTTGGACGTCGCAGTACCTAAGTCCTGTCGCTGGACAGAAATTCGACGACTTCTTTCAAAAACTATACGTGCCCCTACAATTCGTTCCGCAATCCGACCGGATCAGGTCCGGGAAACCGCGACGCGATACCAAGCGGCCCAGCGTGGCCATAAAGGCTTCAGTGCTGAGGCACTCACAAGTTCCAAGTGACCGGCCGTAGTGGAGAGGCACACGAGACGCACAGGTAGGCTTTATGTTAACGCGCGTTACGAAGATCTGTAACTGTACTGTACTGTAAACCTTTGCCTCTTAAGGGTACACTAGTCACTCATTCTTCCATACAAACGTAGTGTAGCGGTTACTTCACTGTATGATGTACGTTCAAAACAAAAATGATTTCAATTTGTCTCATGATTATCTAGCCCTGTATGGAAACAAAAACGTAAAAAAAGTATATGTTTAAAAGTTATGAACGTCGAAAATTCCAAATTTCAACACTTATTTTAACACATATTTCGGCGAGAATAAATACCATAAGAAGAACGAAAATTGCAAAACAGTTACATTGTAGGGATAGATTAGTTATTTAAAATTGAAAATAATTTTATTTTGGATAGATACATTCAATAGATTTTTCGTGATATCCAGATTCCCAAAAGTCTGTTTATAAAATTTCGCACGCTCGTTTTTGCTATAAAACAACTTGCCTTTCGCTACAAATTCCCTCCCCGATCAGTGGGACGGACGGAGGGGGGGGGGGCGCAGCGCGCATCCACATATGCTCATTAGGTTAGCTGCTGCTATCTTTTTATCTACATATCTACATCCTTATTTAGAAAAATTGCTTCCTTTTGTTCATGTCCACTGCTGAAGCCAGGCTGAATACAGCTGCTTAAATGTACCCATAAGTTTGTTGAAGCACATTTAGTTAAAATTGAAAACAAGTAGGTACATAATAATGAATTTTCGATACAGATAGTACATTAGGTACTTAACTACTTTAATTCGCTAACTAACGAAAACATCTCATTGATAAGTACGATTTTCGAAAATCTTAAAATTATCTATCAATTTAATAATTAGAATAGGTAATTTTTAGATTTTTGATTATCGTGCTTACGTATAGGTATCTAATATCCTAATCTTCGATTATATACCTGATATAATCCAAAGATACTAATATACCTAATCCAATCTACGTAAGTACATAAGAATCTAAGAAGAGTCAGTGATAAGTAAAATTTGTTTTGTAATTTGTTTTTTTAAGAAACACTTTAACACGACAAAAACATGAAACTGAAAAGAAGCACCCGATCTGCCGAAACAAACTCAGAGAGGTCAGTCCAGGTATTATATTGGTCATGTCATACGGGAACCAGGCAGGTGTCAGGGTCAGGTAATATGGCCCTTTGAAGAAAGATGACAGATGTGAGTGGACAACTAAGTACTTTTCAGGATTCCGTACCCGAAGCGTAACCAACAGGACCCTATTACGAAGCCTCCGCTGTCCGTCCGTCTGTCTGTCAGCGGGCTGTATCTCATGATTCGTAATAGGTAGATGGTTGTAATTTTCACAGAATTAAATATTTTTGTTACCGCTATAACAACAAATAGTAAAAATAAATTACAAATTAAAGGGTTTCCTACTCGAAAAAGAAACGTGAATTTTTGGCTTTTTTTATCAATAATAATACGTATAATAATATGTATACTGCCTCGTTGGTCTAGTGGTTGCAGTAGTGCGTCTGCTGATCATGAGGTCCTGGGTTCGAATTCCACGTCGGTTTAAAAATTAATTACTGAGTTTTTCCGTCAAGAAATTCTCAGTAGTTACCCGGAGTCAGAAAGATGGCGGTGTCTCACCCATGTGCCTCGGAAAGCACGAAAAGCCGTTGGTGCTGCGCCTGATCTCTCTACGGCCGTGTCGGTTTACCGTCCCATCGGATTATGAGAGCGAGGGAATAGATAGTGCACCTGTGCTTGTGCATACACTTGGGCACCATAATCCTGTCCTGCGCCGATGGCTAGCCTCCGTTGAGCAGGCCGCCATGGCCGAAATTCGGTCTAGAGGACATTATTATAATAATATGTATATTAAATCCTGTACGATGGTACGGAAGCTCGGAAGGCTGATTTGCACTTGGCAAATATTTGTTTATATTTAACCCTACCTCAGACCTACTCATATTTTTATATATATATTTCTAAGTCGGCGTTTTCCACTAGGAACGAATAACAATTTTTTGCCTCGGATGGGCTCGGCTCGGCGACCCGAAACTACTCGTTACTTTGTGACATGAAATAGTAATATATACGTTCGTACCTAGATGCCTACTACCAAAGAAAATAGTAGTAGCTTTGCTATGATATAATAGTATATTTTGGATGAGATTTAATTTCTTACAGAATAATACGAACCATATAAAAACTAAGGAGCGCACCTACCTCAGATATTGGGTTTTGACTACAGATAAGTACACATAGGACTTAGTTTCTAAGTTGTACATATTTTAGAGCCTTCGTTATCAATAGCATAAACAGGCCAAGCCACCTAGCCTATAAACGTTTCGTAACGAGTCTATTAAATTCTTAGTTAAATCGCGCCTTTTATTTGTTTGGACCGACCACCTGACTCGTTCAGTGACGTCACTCCCATACAGTGTTTAGTTTTCAACTAGCGTTATCTATCGTAATATATACCAAAATTTTATTTATATTTCGCTAATTGTGCCTGTTCTGTGAATTTGATTTACAATCGATCTCTAAATTGTAGTTTTCTTCTAATTACTTACCTTGCCTAGACGTTTTCTTTGGACTTCTGTAAGGAAGTCTGTGCTGTTAGTATTCCGTTTAGGTACGTTACTATTTTGATGACGTTTGTGCTTGTCCCTGCAGTGACACAATGCCTATTGTTGATAACTTTCTAAGTACTAAGAGAATATTGCAAACCGGTATTGAACACAAACAATCAATAGACAATTTACAAACTAACATTTTTTATTTATTTAATTAACCTACATAAAAGCCCCACTCACATCAAAATCGGGCAGTCGAAAAAGCAGGGATCTTCGAGAAATCAGGGAACAGAACATACATAAACAAAAACCAATGAATTGAGAACCGCCTCCTTTTTTAGAAGTCGGTTAAAAAGTAGATAAAAACAAATCAATGAAATTATTATATAACTATAACATCTACTTAAATTCACATAAGAACTTTCATAATAACTAAATTGGGTTCATAATAGTTACGTTTCACACAGCAGTTCCCAAGTTCTAATAACACCAATTTGTTTCCTCTCTCTTTTCTCTTTTAAAATACGTTACCGCCACAGTAGGATTTTCTCCTGTATCTTGGAGGCAGTTTACAAACAAATTACACAAGGACAAACATCCAAACCCAGAACAACCATTTGTAGGCCATACAAATATTTGTTCCGTGCGGGATTCGAACCCGCGGCCCCCAGTGCAGCCACTCATTGCTAAGCCACTGCACCACGGAGCCTTCAATTGCCGTTTGAGTTTATGTTGTCATTCTAACATGAATCGCTTATGTAAGTACGCATGACGCCGTCGCGCATTGCGTCACTCAGGAGTGCGTATGTGTGTGCGCACTAACTTCTTACTGCTCATCACAGTGTCTATCCCTTTCACACGGGATGTTGGCTGAGGTAGCATGCAGTTTATTTAACCCAGCCCACCACTTAGTTCATGCCATTGACTAGGGCCACCTTAATAATACTCATCAGCTTTCATTTTCCATTCAAAAAGTAATTGGCGAATTTTAGCAAACTGCCACAAAAAGAAAAAGAAGTTACCAGGGTTGGCTACGATTTCAGATTGTCGTGAGTCAAGGTGCTGTGAATGCTCATGTGGCATTTTACATTACCAATGTACACAATTGAAGCCATCCTAACCTGACAACTTTTTAATGTTACCAAAGTTTCTAAGGAGCAACTCTGGCTGAGGTACTCAGACCTATAACAAGTGTCCATAGTGCATCCAAGTAGGATATGAGCCAATCATGTGCAGAGCAAAGCAGCTAGTGCAAAGAAGGCTGTGACTCTTTGCAACATAAATAACTCGAATGAGGACAGGTAAAACTTTCCTTTTAAAGCATCATCATCATGATCACCACCTGTCACCAGCAGTCCACTGTTGGACATAAGCCAATCCCAACATATACCAATGTATGCGACTTTTAAAGTATAAATAAAACCAATTTATCTTAAATAGGTGTATAATTATAACATCACATTGTTGTCTTATATGTACGTTATACATTAGTGTTAAAAATGTTTTATAAAAATATATCAACAACTTAAAGCTTTTGATCAGATCAAGTCAAGATCAGATACAGTTATCATGTTGGATGTAAAGGTTGAACATCAGAATGTTCATGTTTATCCAAATAAAACATGACATACACTAAAGGTATCACAACACCAAGGACAAGCATACAGCATACTAAATGAAACCATTTTAATCCAAAATCAGCACCATGTGATGTCAACTCTTTGACAACAACTGCCTCTACAGATATCTTTGGTTTATTTGGCAATAACTGAGTGTCCTCTGAGACCACCTCATTTTGTTCAGAATCTGTATATGGAATCACAGATGGAGCTAATGTACTATTTAGCACAACCGCATTACAGTCTATCGAACACTCATTTTCTTTAATATCTGTATTTTTATTCCCTTCTTTTAATGACTCATTAGCTAATTCATTGGAAGTAGTATTGTGGAGTAGGTTATGTATATTACAATTGGGCAGTGCTTGCTTTGATGTTGATGGTCCAGGCTGAGGTTCTTGAGAAGTAGGTATAAGTTCCGTTAGTACCGAATAAGGCGTTACAGGCACTTTTAATGTCCTTCTTGCAAATATTTCATTATCTTTGTGTATATGGTTGATTCTCTTTAATTCTGAAATCTAATAACATCTTACTTTAAAAATAAATTCTATCACAAAAAGGTTAATATTGTTAAAGATAAAGTAATCTTCTCTGTACCCAATATTCTGAACATGAAAAAGATAAACAGTTTTGGAAACCGATGATTCAAATAGATAAAGGATATTATTACATTAACTATAAGTATGTAATGAACTTACCGAACAATGAAACCGTAAAGCAATAGCTTGTAACGTATCTCCTTCTTGTATCTGTGCTTCAATAAAGTGGTCCTGTGGTTTTATTCTGTGTAGTTGTATTTCATTGTTGATCGAATCGTTTGACCTGTTCATATTTATGTTATGACCAACCAAGTCATCTCCGTTAAGCATTTGGCGTGTCCTTAACCAAAATAATTGCAATTTTAGAAAAATAATGTGTCGAAGAATTTCACGTTACTCTACGTTATAAATAAGCTTACCTTTGTTTCATTTTTTTAAAACTACAAAGAGGCTAATAAGAACTAACATGACCTATAATAAAAAGTATTTCTACCTTGTAAATTTAAATTTGTTTTCTTTTTTAGTTTTCCTTTATAAAGTAACAATAATTTACGGTTGTAAAAAATGTTATAAAATGTTTTTAAAGAACAGAACAGCTGGTTACGCTTACTCAATTATTTTTGATAAGGAATGTGACGTTTGTTGTTGATGTTGACAAGTTGACAATGTGGCACATTTTTTTCTTCTGTAGCTATGGACTCGTACACTTGCAATTTTGCCAATAAGTAATAAGAAGTAATCCTTTAAAATATTTTGTTTCGAAAAATTATGCCATTGAGAAGTTCTTGTGAGATTTTGACGACAGCTTAAGTCCAACGATCCGTTGATGACAGTGCAATAAGTTCTTAATGAAAAAAATGAAAATGAAATGAAAAATGGTTTATTGATTTACAATGATACATTTTAAACCAGTCGCAAGGGTACTAGGTTTGAAACCTGTATTACTGGGTACCCCGCTCACCAACCGAGACAATACAATGTTAATCAATAATGTTATTTATTGATTAACATTGGAAAAGGAAGATCTAGCATTAGGGAGTAAATTTGGAATATAATAATAATTACACGATAAGCACGCACGCGATTGTGTCACCCACACATAGCGTGTGTGTGTGTGTGTGTGTGTGTGTGAGTAGTTGGTGTGGTAAGTATAAAAGTTATGTAATAAATTGTTCAGTTTCCTCGTAGTTTAGTTTTAATAAAAATTGTGTTACTACACGTTTAACTTTAGTCCACATCAAAGGGTAAATATTCAATCCGCTGTTGTAAAGTTACAGCCTATATACGTCCCACTGCTGAGCACAGCCCTCCCCTCATTTCTGAGAGGATTTTAAGGCAAGGAAGTGTCCGCCGCGCTGCCGCAATGCGTGTTGGCGAACTTCACATGTCTTTGAAATATTATTTTTTTCTTTATTTCTCAGACATGCAGGTTTCCTCACGATGTTTTCCTTCACCGCCGAGCACGTAGTAAATCAGCACTTAAAATTGCAATTAACAATTTCATTGGTGCCGGCGGGGATCGAACCCGGGTTACTTGCGTTCTATTGTATTTACAGCGAGCGTTAATCATCTGAGCTACCACGGCTCTAAAGGGTTTACGTCACTTCAAAATAACATTAGTGCTGTAATGGTGTCTAGTTCAAACGATTTGTCGCAGCGTCTCCTCGAAAAGGTGATTAATAAAAAACAAAATAGAAAAATTAAACAAGAGTATCATACGCAACTAAAGACATTTGCCATTTACAATTTTATAGCCCTAAAGCTTACAATTACATGAGAACAAAATTTGACCTGTGCCTACCACATCCTCGAACACTGCGAGTCAGGTACCAAAATGTAGACTGTAAACCCGGCATCACTAAGGAAGCCGTAGAAACCATAAATGCTATAAGGAAAGAAAAAAATGCAATGCCAAACGATGATGTGGCTATTAGCCCAAGCCAAATTGATAATGAAGATTCTGATTTCGTATCGTCTATGCCATGGATTCCTGAAGGCATGAAATCTGTAGTTAAGTCCATTGTTCTGTACATAATATGTGGTTGCGTGGTGAAAACAGATCGCGAATAAAATTTAATGCGAATCTTGTGTAAATGTACTTTATGGTGAAGTTAGGGAAGTTTCGCTTATA
Organism: Parnassius honrathi; assembly: GCA_018247895.1. Taxonomy (NCBI): domain Eukaryota; kingdom Metazoa; phylum Arthropoda; class Insecta; order Lepidoptera; family Papilionidae; genus Parnassius; species Parnassius honrathi. The sequence goes on from DWHP01004673.1 coordinate 11,219, forward strand.
AACATGAAGGATCTAGGTGGCCTCATTTATCTTTCTCAAGACGTTTGTGAGATAGGCATTCATTCTGAACGCGTTTTTCGAAATAATATGAAACGAAAAATTGTAAATGAAAATATGTTTCGAAAATTAGTAAACGAATGTCTTGTGTCTTAAAAAATTAGTTTGAAATACTTGACATACATATGTATGATTCGCCAGCAATATCAAACCATAAACACTTAATTATAAAATTAATAATGGAAACAAAGTTGATTATTAGTTCGAAGTAAAATTGCAAAATACCTCTATGGATAGATAACGACATTTTTACAATCAATTAGTTACTTTTAAGCTATTGCATAGCTATTATCGCGATCTTTGAGCGCGGCGACCGAATCAAGAAATTTCGTAACGAAAATAAACCTTCGACCGGCACAGCGGTGCGGCGTTGAAAGCCGTGCATCGTCTAACGTCGTTTCAGTTCGGCAGACTTTGGCACCGTGTTTGTGTGCGTGCGACTAGACGTATGCGTGTAGACTAGCTGCTAATATTTTAACCAATATTAGCTTCTCATTTATTCAATAAAAGAAAAAAAATTATTTTCTTATCGGTCACCACGCTCAAAAAGTGTAACTTGAATTAATATCAAAGAAAAAACTTGCATAAACAAAATAAATAAATAATTATAATTGCATAAGTTGATAAAAAACGCTATGCAATAGCTTTACCGGGGCAGTCCCCGAGTGCCACACGTATTTTTGGTGGCAAATAACAATCACAAACTTTTTGTTTATTGTTTTATTTTTATGCCTTCAAACATAAATATGTTCATTTTATGATACGGTTAGAGCGCTCTGTATCGATAATTGAAGTTGATGCATGGCGTAGCACTATTCCTTTCGCATACATGCGCATTTGACTCACATCGATACATTTCGTTTTTGGTCTCACCCTAATCACTCCACCGCCAATCTAATATATACTATATCTATGTAGATATTATTTTTTCTCATCTTTAGATGATCAGGATTCGATTTTCAACCAAAAGTGCTTATATGTAAAATTGATCATTGAGAAGTTTTTTAAACAAAAGAATTAAATATGAACAAAAATTGCAAAATGTAAATAAAGACAGCATTCCACAATTTTATAATAAAATATTTTTATTAATTATTTTTAATGGTAATTGAATAAATATTTTTGTACGTCTTTATTTAATTTACTACAC
>DWHP01004674.1:0-12425 GCA_018247895.1 Parnassius honrathi
AAAAAATATTTCGAAGACATGTGAAGTTTGCCAACACGCATTGGGGCAGCGCGGCGGACACTTCCTTGCCCTAAAACAGAAACGAGGGGAGGCCTGTGCTCAGCAGTGGGACGTATATAGGCTGTAACTTTACTTATTATGAACCTTCTCTGCAAATTTGGGCATATGTTAAAAATAGCCCTGTATTTAACAGCAAAGTACATAGTTACTGTGATATGCCTACCATACAAAGATATACGACGCGCAAAATATCGTAAATATTATCAAACTTTGGAATAAATGTTACAGTATTCGGTATACTTTAATAGAAATTTCAGAAACAGAAATAATATTGTATTTTCAATGTGTATGGCAAGGTGGCGCACACTGCGCAGGAGCTGTGCTACCGCGCGTTGCACAACTGTCTGCGTCGCGGAGCGCACGAGCGCAACGCACATGCGCGTCTGCGCGACAAGCAGCGCCGCGTGCGTACTATCGTGCACGGCATGCGCATGCGTGGCGAACCGCAGCAGAACATCGACGACGTGAGTCCCACATGCACACGTACTCACGTACACTCGCACACACGCACTACACACGCACACGCACGACAAGCAGCGCCGCATGCGGACCATCGTGCACGGCATTCGCACGCGCGGCGAGCCGCAGTAGAACATCAACGACGTGAGTCCCACACACGCACACGTATTAACGTACACTCGCACATACATACTACACACACACACGCACGACAAGCAGCGCCGCGTGCGGACCATCGTGCACGGCATGCGCATGCGTGGCGAGCCGCAGCAGAACATCGACGACGTGAGTCCCACACCCGCACACGTACTCTCGTACACACGTACACACGTACACTCGCACACACGCACTACACATACACACACACGCACGACAAGCAGCGCCGCGTGTGCATCATCGTGTACGGCATGCGCATGCACGGCGAGCCGCAGCAGAACATAGACGACGTGAGTTCCACACACGCACACGTACTCACGTATTAGTACAAATACGCAGGCGCACGCACGTATGCACTTATGCACACACACATGTATGAATGCACTGACTCACTCGCTTGCACACTACGCACTACACACACACGGACACACACACATACACACACGCGCGCGCGTGCACACTTAAACAGCCACGTACGCACACAGGCACGCGCGCACTCTCTCGCGTATCACACATACTAATAACTTTTTCATTTCACCAAGAATGACAATTTCCATAACATTTGAATCTTTAGCAGTGTCCAAATCGATCTTCGGTACACACGACATGCTTTTAACAAAATGTATCATCATCATTACAGCTAATAATTCACTGCTGAACATAGCCTCTTTCATAAATTGCATGGCACATCTTACTAAAAATATTTGCTAATGTTGCCACACGTGATAGGCTTGTTGGCAGACGTAACAATTTGATAAGAATAAACTTACTTTTTACTTACTTACTTTTTTGTTTTAATAGGTGGAGGAAACCCTGACGCCACCTGAACTGGCAGTGCTGAAGGATGTCGAGAAGCGGCTCAAACAGCTCAGTGCTGCTGAGCTCGAACTGGACAGGAACCTGTTTATACTCAACTGGTACTTTATGTACCCGAAGTGATCAATCACATCATGTGTGAAGCTAAAACGTTGAGAATATAGTTATCGTTTTTTGCAGGTCAAACGTAAAAATGTGATATAATTTTGTACAGACAATAAAGCCCATTAAGTATCCTTTACTATGTTCATTCTCTTTTTGTAACAATCTTTTTACGACCTTTTATTTAATAATCTTTATTTATTAGGTCAAATATTGCGAGCTGAATTAGCACCGGTACCGGTACTCCGAACATTTACATACACCTTTAGTTTTGTTTTACATATGTACTATTACGCAGGACTGGCTAAGCCCTACAAAACGTTCGTGCCGATTTGAGGCGCCGCCATCGAGTGTACCGAGAACTAACTTTATCATAATTTGCAAATGGGCGTTGTTTTGCTCAAAACGCCTAAGAGTTTTTAAGTTACAAACGAGAAAAAGAGTGTGTTTTGTGTAGTTCGGTTATGTTTCAAGTAATTTTAATGTAACAATAAACTACCTATTTTGATAAACAAAGAAATCGGGTTGACGAACGTTCCTTGTCAATAATACTTATCGATATCCTTTCTACATAAATCTTACGAGACGACGCTGATAACAGATAATTATCAAATACTTATTAAAAAATACTTATTTACAGGTTTTTAACTGACTATATACTAAAACTCTAACTAAAAAGTATAAAAATTGTAAATTATAATATTATATATCTTTACGTCCCTAGAGATATTAGTTATTCAGTCCAAATTTGTACAATTTCACGTGTCACGACACTGGTTTACGCATGGCTTACGCAGTTAAAAATGCACGATCTTGGCTTTAAATATGGTCAAGTCATTGATGATCTCTTTATTGAAGAGCTAGACTGTAGTAAACGAACTGGCAAGAGACCATGCAACGATGACGTTATTAATTGTAATGTACATATTTAAAACATGTTCAACGAAAACTATAAAATTAACAAACAAATTAATTGTATTTTTTTAAACGTGCTATTATTTAAATCGGTGATTCCCAAACTATTTTGGGCAAAAGACTCCTTTTCCAAAAGGAAATAATACCCTTTTCGCCTGGAAATAACCAAATTACTTTAAAAATCCTATCTAGTATTTTTTCCCATTGATACAAAGTATTTACCAATTTAAAAACTGGTTAAATGAGTAAACTTGACATAATTTTGTCTTGACAAAATTTAACAAAATAAATAGACTTTATGTCTGTTTTGTATATATGTTGTTTATGTTTATTAATTTTATATTCAGTAAATATCAATTGTAAATAATAATTACTACCACAAATTACGGTTACAAATTATCAGTTTTCGTTTATGTCGACCCATGGGAAACAGATTTCGGGATCGATATCGACCACTTTGGGAATCCCTGATTTAAATAATGTAAAAAGATGAAAATACAAATTGAAGTAAACCAAACCCATCATTTTGTTACATTATAAAATGTTGTATGATATAAAAATTTGTTGCGTTATTTTCCTGCGTAAAAAGAGATTGCCTAAATTTGTATGGTGGAAAGGCCGCCAATTTTTTCACTTGTAAAAAAGATAGTAAAAAAGACACACGGCAATTATTTAGAGCTATTAGAGTAGGATTTATAATAATTACACCTTCATATGTTCACAACTGGCCTAAGTCTAAGGCATCTTCATTTGTAGAGAACATTTGCCTCAAGCAGCAAGTTAGTTAATTATCACATAAGTGATCGTTTATGAGAAGCGTGAAATAAAAGGCTGTATACATTCTTAAAATTTTATTTGACCCCATCGAAACTCAATATTCGTTCAAACAATTTACAACCTATTAATGTCGCTCTTACAAATCCTCCGGACGCAGACGTAACCAAGCGAACCAACCTGAAACTTACACAAGTGCAGGTTCCGAATTCCGACCAACCAAAGAAGTAATTAATCAACATCTTTATAATTAATTTAATATTAACAATTATATAGATTATGTATGGTACGTAGATAAACACCTGTTATACAGTGACACCTAATATTTTTTATTAAATTACGAGTACCGTTGTATGCATCGACAACGAATTATTCTTTCCTATTAGTTTTATTTATTAATTGGTTTAAAATTCATTTATTTAAAATCATATTACAACTCTATAGTTTTATTAAAAAGAAATAATATAGTACATTCGATTTAAAAAAAATCTACAAAGGCTTTTGCCTTTGTAGATTTTTAGCTTTTTAGCTTTTGGCATCCTTAGATTTTGGTTTACTGTTCTTGAGAAGTGTATAAACTAAACAAATAAATATAATTTGTAGCAGCGTATTATTTGATAAATCGACTACATAGTTAAAGACTCATTAAATTTAAATTATAGGCGGAAATGCCCATATTATGATATAAATATTTTCTTTCGATTCTAAATTCAAAACTGCAGATTTCTTTTCAACAACAGCGAAGTTACTTTTTAATTATTTTTGGTATTGAATTTCGTAAAAGTATGACATACGTACTTTAGAAATCGATTTTCGAATTTTATTACTAAACATTTTTCCTTGTGAATGTTTATACTCTTTAGGCTAATGAGAATTATAATAAATATTTTCCAATCACATCAATCGAGACACATACAACGGTGTTATACATACCCACTTCAAGCTAAATAGTTTAACGCTATTCTTGCTTACATAGTCTCTGATATTTACACTCTGCCCTGACCACCTTCTTATGTCATACATGTAACCAACTGTATTTATACAGACTTGCATACATAAACGAATTATTATTTTTAAAAATTTTAAGAAGCCAATATTACTTGTTGTAAAACAACGACTGACGAGTGTCTTGGAATAATAATTTTAAATTTAACTATTCTGACATCTTTAAACAGTATGTAGTATAAACATTGTGTTGCAAATTCATGTTAATCGAAATACTTTTCAAGGGATCTCAAAACAAAAAAAATGTATGAAACTAACGTAATAATAATATATAAGTCATCGTTTCATTTTATAATATATGTAATTTTAAAGTATGAAACTCGAATTTAAGTTAAAATCGAATTATATCACGTAGTAATTTTTTAATATCCAAAACCCGTTTTTAATCTCCCTGACCTACACAGGGTTACATCGTATGACATTACATTTACGCTTTAACTAAGTTTAAGAGCTATCTCTATAGAAATATTAAAATACAGTGAAGACATCGAACTAACCTGGCCTACAATATCACCTTATGCAAACGAGCCGACCTACGATTAATTCAGACTATACATACATACTCGGATCGAAAGGAATTATACACGATGATGATTCCGTGCGCAACGAAGAACAGAACTGTCAAACTGCTATTGTGCTTCGCATGGCATCTTAACTTTGTGTTGTTCACAAAAATCAAACTGAAATAATATATCTATATCTATACATTTAAATAAAATTCAAGTGTGTATCTGTTATATTGAAATTCTGTTAGGTTCAGGAGGCTCTTTATTTCTTTATTATTTACATGTTAGTTTTTTTAACAATAGAGTCATAGCTCGATATAGCGCTCTGTGTGTGTGTGTGTGTGTGTGTGTGTGTGTGTGTGTAAATGCATTAATTAAAAAAAATAGTCTCGGAGATCTAAAATAATATTCGTAATTAACATCCTTTTCAAATTATAATCTCAAAATCCTTAAAACTCCTTTCGATCCGAACCTTTTGAAAGTTTACAAAGCCCTTATTATTATTATTAAAACGTCATTCCAAACGAAATGACTCGAAGCGAGATAAATATATACAATACGTATTGGAAATGAGAAGCGGGAAAAATAAACATGCAAATAAATTTAAAATTTTATTTTAATTATAAACTAGATATTTTACACAACTTAACAAAATACATACATACAGCAACTGAACAGAAATATAACCAAAATATTTAAAAAAAAAAACATTCATGCGGCATAATGGACTTTACCAGCAAGACGTGGATACAATGTGCTCATCTCGATTAACCGAATTTTAATATTATTCTCGGCTTCCCCTTCTTTCCGGTGTTACAAATGGCAAGATTTTTTTAACATAGTAAACACAATAATTCGTCCTTCGCTCGTCCATTGAGTGTCAGTTGATTGCCCTAATACTGTTAAAGCGAATGGCCATTGAGCTATCGGCCATTCTCAATGAAACAGGGTTAATAATTTTATTTGTACTATATCACAATATATTTCGCATTAAACACGAAGGGATGAATCTAAGTGTTTCTCTAAATTTACTGAGGACGCTTCGTAAGCTTACAAAGAATTGAAATTAAGGCCAAGCCGAATAACCTTTGAAACTAAACAAAACTTAAGGCGAATTAAAAAATATAAAAACGTTTTATATCTAAAAAATATACGCTCATAGAATAGCGCGAGTGCTTTGTGATGCTTAATGAGGAAAATTGTCAAAAAAATATTTTAAATATTTACAAAAGTTTTATGAACTGGTAACAAGTGAAGAACAATGTCTGAGATGTGCTGGACAAGTAGTACAAACCGTTCTATACAAGATACATAGTACTGGACTCGATAATATATTACCTAATAAACTTTACTTTAAAATTATAATATCACTAATATTATAAAAAAATTTCGTAATCAGTTTGCAATCAACCAATATTTATAGTGTACTACTCTAGGTTTCAGGACGAGTTGTGGGAAATATTTGATACAAACTCCTGCAATTTGTCACTTTATGTTTGTGAGCTCACTTTTGTATGTAGCTATTACTGCATAGTTTAATAACCGTATTTTCGATACGAAAGCTCATTTTACAACCGACACATTGTTCACGAACGCAGACTGTTTTCATTTCTAGTTGTTTTTAACTATTATATGCTAGACCAGTGCTTGACTACTGTGCCACTCGGATGGTATGTAAGTGCTGATGCAGCTGCGGTAGTTAAAATCATTGATTTAGCGTAACAAAAGCCTCTTCTCTTCATTCACAGCTTCAGTTAACTGACTGAGCAGTACGAGCTGTGTTCTTCCATCTTACGGATAAAAATAATTTATACTTTTTTAATGATATTAAAAATTTGTAGTGTTTAGTTTTCATACCATTTAGCTTCATGAGTTCACGAACTCGCGATACACGCATTCATAATCGAGTATACTAGGAGTTTCGTTACTTGAAAGCTTCGATAATTTTCTTTGTATTTAAAAAAAAATACATATATTTATGTATACGTCATAATTTACGAAAGGTATCTTGGCTACCACAAGTTTTTGTGTCATATAGATGGCGTACATAGGCAGAATCTTAAATAAAATTAGGTTAAAAATAAAATAAAGTACAAAAATGTTTAGAATAAAATAAAAGATCTAGATGCACAAGATAAAAGAAATCGCAATAATATATATTATATTGCACATGCAGCTTTTAGGTTATTTCCAATAGAAAAAAGAAATATTTTTGTTAATCCTATAAATTAATAGTTATGTAAATGCCTACAGTTTTATTTTTACTAGCCTTGAAATATAGCAACAACCCCCGAACTTTACCTGTAAACCCAAATGCTTTATAATGTATTTTATCAGTGTTTAATTATCATTGCGTACGTACATATGTGTTTACAAATAATTTACGTTTTAATCTAACCGCATAGGAATTTAACACTAAAACACAACAAGGGCTACGATTTTTCTGCCACCAGGGCGGCGCCACTGTAAGGTGTAATATTTGACAGATTTCATAACATCAAAGATTTCAAAGAAAAATGTAAAGGTTATTGTTTCTTTCCGTTATATTTGATATTAATTACATTAAAAATAAATAAATCAAACCACAAATATTCTTAAAAGTAGAAATAGTTCTAAATGTGCAAAAAATTAAAAAGCAAACCACTGAGGCATTGTTTTGTGTATTAATGATATACTACTTTAAAAACTGATAAACTTTTATTTAAAACTAACTTCTCAATTAAATGACATTGTGTAACAAAAAACTTTGCCTCAGTATCAGTTAGCTACATCTGGTGAGCGGAAAATTAAGTTTTTACTATGTCGGTTTTATAAATCCAGCACATCGTTATTGTAAACATGTTAAAATATAAATGGAGACGCTTTTGAGTGATTGACAAATTATACAAATTAGAATATATAGTTGCATATAAGGCTGTATACAGAAGACGTCTACGCAAGCTACTTTCTAAAGGTATTTAATATAACCACTAAAATTTATTAACACCCACCGAGTCAACTCCAGCAGTCGTCATGCTCGCGTTTTATAGATTGCGAAATAGTTGTATTTGTTTGCGATTAAAACGAGAAACATGAATTATTTCAAGTTCCATAATATTTTTTAATTAAGTAAAAAGCAAAAAACTTTTGTGAAGCAAATTTTTGTACAATTCATACATAATATGCTATTTTTTATACTGTAATTTAAACCATTGAAAATAAATCCTATTAAACGCAACTTTACAAGAAATGCTCTTAATATTTAAATATAAATTCATCGTTAAAATTATGCATGTGATCAGTTGCACCGATGATTTCATTACAAACTACAACTAGCCCAGTAAATAGGGAGTTTTTTTTTGCAAAAATAAAAAATAAAAATTACAAATACATTATTGCAAGAACCTATCACAAAAATGAAATAATCAAATAGCCCCCATAAACATGACCGTAATGTACGCCTCAGATATTCTATGTACAATGCAAATAAGATCAATTAATATACACACATCCGTCTCGTTACATAATTTGTCATTTTGAACTTTATAAATATCTTCGTAGTTAACGTGTCATAATTTCATGAAGATGGCCTAAATTTTAATACTAAGAATTTGTAATCGCTCATAGACGTTAGCGATTAGGGCCGTATGAAATTTTTTACACAACTCTACTGTATTTAGAAGTAACATTGTGAAAAAGTGGTCAACTAACAAATGTTAAGTGACTTTTTAAGTAAATATATTAATCAATAAAATTACAAAACACTCTTAGTATTCAACTATACCAAATAAAATATCTAGATATTTAACAAATTTATATCAAAGAGGCTGTATACACAGGTAGGCAAATCAAAAATTATTATTTTATGAGATCAAATTCAATAAAAATTAATATAGTCTTTATTTCCACAAATCTCAAATTCTGAATTCTGAAATTATGAAAATCTATCTGACTCACCTGACAAGGGCCCTACTCGCTAAGGTCACGACCTCGTGGTCAACACACATCGATGTCCACGAATCCTAACCCAAACATTTACTAAATTTAAACACATCCTTTCGGCAGCACGGAATCTAAAACGGTTTATTATTTACGCGGTGAGATATACATTTCGCTTGATAAAGCCATCCAGAATAGATTCAATCCACTGTGACGATGAAAATCCTAATTGATTGTTCGCTTGCGACATTTTTAAATATTCTCTATTGAAGTGTGCGCCGATCACGGAACATTAATTTTGTGCGTCATATTCGAACGTAAGCATAAATGAAAGTGCTCGCGAAATGACAGCTCTAGACCTAAACGTTACTATGGAAGCGTTTAAAAATATCGCAAGTGTTTGAGTCACGTTAAAGCTACAATTAGTTTAGGGCGAAATGGAATCCCGACTCTACATCACTGAACACATTGTGAGTCCTTCCGCGCCCCCCTCGCAGCCCCACGCCCCCCGATCCGCAGCGCGAAGGGGGGCATTACAATATGCAGCACGAAGCTGAACAACAACTGCTTGATCCGCCTTTGCTCTTTTGCCGTTGATCTGAAAATAAGAAAACAATCACTACAAATCTTACGTAGTACTTTTACTGTTTACGAGTGCTTATTATAACACGAATTTTGACTATTTAAACCAACTGCTAACATACTTAAACAATCTCAAACTTTTAAAGGTGCAATAAAGCACGAGTACGAAATGGAAGTTATTAATATACGATGTACTTGAATACATGTTATTTTGTATTAAAAATTTATCCCCGCTAGGATTTCCTTGTGTTCTTATCTTACGTTTTACATACTTACATAAATTGCAAATGGGAACATTAATTTGTAAACCATATAAATACTTGCGGAATTCGAACCCGCGACTTCGCAGCGCCGCAGTCAAACGTTTAGGACACTGTGTCGCACGGTCAATATTAAAGAGTGAGAATAACAGTTTATTTTTAATTAGCATACAAATTATTGTTACAAACACCGTCGGCGTGGAAGCCATAATACTTTCGTCTGTAAGAGTAGAATTGAGTCGCGTAACATTAGATTGTTCTACAACTTATTTTAACAGTGTAATACAAAAAAATAACACTCACAGACATTTTAAAGTTTTCGTTAAATGGGTAAATGGTAAATAAGAATTTTTAATATAACATAGCAGTTAAATTTAATGCAGAGTAAGTGTATTTACTAGTTACATACTAATTTATAAATTGAAATGACATCTACGCTACATAATACTATTATTTATTCTGTGTCTACGCTGGGTAAAATAAGGAAATAATAATAATAGTCAACCTCAAAAGCGAACTGCTTTTTATCATTTAAAATATTTTTATTTATAATTATAGTTATAAAAAGAAATATTAAGCAATAATTCCTAAAATAACCTCCAAATATGCCCGTGAGAATTATTTCCTAATAGACCGTTTCCACGCTATCCGAATGATATCATGATCGAAAGCCGAATAAACGATTCCCGATAACTAATGAATAGAGTCTAACACTTTCACATATCTATTCTCGATAATATCATTTCAATAGTTCGTTTGTTTTGTTTACTGCGGGTTGTGTCAATGTCAGACTACAAAAACATTTATTTGTTGTTACAGAACTATATAAGTACATATTATATACAAGTACAATACAGTTTTTATTTCAAAGTTAAATTACATTTAATTATAATATATATGTGCCACTTTGTTCGATAACTTGTTGCCATCTTTTGACATAATCCCGTTGCTGTACAAATCTTGGGATTATTGATCAAAAAATGTGACAAGTAGTTTTGGCAGTCCTCTCTTGACGTTAACCTAACACTACCCAAATAATTCTGAAGGGACCGAAACAGGTGAAAATCTGAGGGTGTAAGGTCAGGACTATATGGTGGATGACATAAACACTTCCCAACCAAGCCCTCTCAATTTTCGCTGAATGGCCAAAGATGTGTAAGGTCTGGTGTTATGATGATGAGAGACCACTCCTTTTCTGTTGATCAATTCCGGCCGTTTTTTCTCAATTTCTTGCTTGAGTCTCAACAGTTGTTGGCAGTAGAGATCCGAATCGATGGTTTTGCCCGGTGGTAAAGCTCATAATAAATGATGCCCTATCAATTCCTCCGAACATACAGCACCTCCTTATGCGTGTTAATCCAGGTTTCACTACAGTCTGCGGAGCTTGACTACCCCTTGACCACGATCTTTTTCGCACGTTCTTATCGTAGGTGATCCACTTTTCATCACCAGTGAGCAATGTTCAAAAGTTGTATTAGGTAATACATCTAATATCATAGTTTTAAGTGGTAAACAAATGAAAATAAATAAATGTTTTCAAAAATGATTCGGTTTCATTACGTTTCAATGGAGAATCGCAAATGAGTATATAATTTATTAGGTTTCTTCCAGTGAGCTTGTGAGGTACCTTAATATCAAGCTTTTTCGTATAGCCAGACTTTTTCAAATGGATCAAAACCGCTTTCTGGTCAATCCTCAATTCCTCGGCTATGTCGTAGCTACTAATGCGCCGATCTTGCTCCACTTTTTCATAAATGGTATCGACTTTATCCGTATGAGGACGACCAGAGCGACCTGCATCTTTGACATCAATATTCCCGGACTAAAAACGCTTGAACCAATTTGTGCTACCCTTACTGGCACATAAAAGTCACAAATTAATTAAAGGTAATTAAAGGTAACAAATTTTTCGCGGCTTCAGAATGTATAGGTTTCTTCGTTAGATTCACCAATTTTGGCGAATATAAAATCGATTGAAAAATGGCGGGAGTGTTTTTTATTTTTCTTTTTCTTAATGCCCTATATGTAGATATTGATATTAAAACCAGCCAAAAAGTACAATCAGAGAGAATTTAGTTCAATTTTGTACAAACAAAATACGAAAAAACTTTTTACCGGCCTATTATTATGAATCAACTACAGCTAGTATTTGAGACCCCATTCTTGAAGTCACATTTACATAATAAGAATGTCTTCTAGTTCGAATTTCTACCTCGGCGGCAAGTCCCAACTCTCAACGGAGACTGGCAAACCAGTTATCTGCGCAGGACAGGATTATTGTGTCAGCGTGCATGCGCTAGCACTGGTGCACTCTCCATTTCCTCACTCTCATAGTCCGATAGTACAGTAAACCGTCATGACCAGAAAGAGATCAGGCGCGGGACCAACGCCTTTACGTACTTTTCCAGGTACGGAGGTGAGACACCTCCATCATCTTGACTCTAGGCTGCTACTGAGAATTTTTTGACTGATAAACCCAATAACTGATTTTTGATTCGAACCCTGGACCTCAAGACCACTAGACCAACTAGATAGTCTACATCTATATATAAAAACTTTAATATAAAACATGTTCAGGGCAATTAATTTAAAAAAAAAAGCCGGGGACGTATTGTCCGACGGCTACCAACGCATAACTGATATTGTTGCTTACAGTGAAAATATAAGTACAAATATAATTTAAGCGCCCCCTATATTGGATATTTGAGAACAAAAACGGGTCGGATAATGTGGAAACGCTCTTACTGAGTAATTCATGACTAACAATTTAAAATAACTGTAGTTATAGACTCACAGAGGATTCAAAGGAACAGGGATAGGATGTCAGGTGCGGGTTAAGTCCATCGAACTTCTGAAATTATGTCAATATTAT
>DWHP01004675.1:0-12421 GCA_018247895.1 Parnassius honrathi
ATGTATGTATATAACTTTGTCGTAAATATAATATACAATAGAGTCACCCATTATACACTATATATACTCGACGTATCTCAATGTTAGTCGCACGTACTGAGTATGGGCCATGGGATTTTTTTTGATACCTGCGCTCATTATCAGCAAAGGAATCTGTCTGGATTGTGACCATGCTCTTTTGTATTTCTACTTTTGCGTTAGAAAACTGTAGAGAGCCAGTATAGTGTGACGTAGTAGTTAATAAATAATTACTCTAATTATATTTAATTACCTTTATTTATCTCAGTTACCCGACTCGTATAATACATAAACTACACAAGGAATTAAACTAATTTTACGGATGTTATCACGTTTATTAAACTTTTCTAATCCACGACGTTTCAGGCTACATTCAACTTTTAATAATTAATTTTTAGTCCAATCTTCGCAGAACGAGCTTACAGTATCTTGAAGTCTTGCAGTAAAATGCTTGCGTTTGGATTTAATTTTATTAATTATAGGATCTAAGCAGATAGAAGCACCCAGCCATCTCCTCTATTGAACGATGTTTTTTTAATTTCAATAGCCTCGCGAATCATCCTTGAATCAGTATTCTTTTGCGAGGATACGTGATTCTGAATATGTTGACATACTGCAGACTTTCCGGAGCGTTGGTACCTCACATCAGCGATATGTTCTTTCACGCGGGTTTTTCGGACCTTTTTGTTTGTCCTATATAAGAGAGCCCACATTCACAATCAAGCTTGTACACTCCTAGATCTTGTCAAGAGGTTGTAGTATATTCTTATGGAAGCCCGTTTCAAGATGAAGCAAATTTTGTCCGTGACTCCTCTGACATATGGTATTACAGCAGGCACACGCTCGACTACGCCCAATTTCACTCGGTCACTTTGACGGACGCACGGGACCCGGAGCTTGTTGTCATGCAAAACTTGCTTGACTTGCTAGAGTTCGGCCGCCATGTGTCACAGATCCCTGATGCTCTCTGAACCATCCTTCACAGTTAGATACCGCGGAAAAATAATGGCTTACTTTACTTACCACTGCAAGACTTCAAGATACTGTAAGCTCGTTCTGCGTAGATTGATCGAAAAATTAACAATTAAAAATGAAATTCCTTCATTAACTATGACATCGTACTATCAAACACCAACAGCCCCCCTCCCACGTGACCGTGGGCACTGGAAAGTGCCCGAAACGTCGGGAAGTAAAAAAGTTAAATTAAGCACAATAAAATCCGTAAAATTATTTTTATTCCAAGGTATAAAAATCTATAAGTAGCTAGTAGTAATGCTTAACTTTGTTTTCAAATACTTGGGACACTAATTGTGCATATTTGTGACCAAGACCCGCTAGAGGGACTTCATTATTTTAAATTACGAACATCTATAGACGAACGTAGTGTCACTTACACTCTTGTAGTATTAAAGCGTATAGTTGCCGACACGAGTCGTGAGCACGGATAAACTGTAGTGGGAGATAGGTACACTGTCGGACAAAATTATTGGGTACCTTTATTATTTCAATTCGTAATTGAATATTTACGCCGACTTTTATGGCAATGTTTACTTGAACATTAGTCGCCTCAGCAGTCTGTTTAAATACGTCTATGATTTTTTTTATAAAAGAATATTAGCAATGCTATAAACATTACTAATATTCCCCTTAACCACTCGTAGTAAGCTTACATTGCTTGTGTTACGAGTGGCTCACGCCAGTAGTCGAATGGCGGATTCGAACCCACGACCTTTTGAGTTCGCGGTCCGCGCCCTGCCATTAGGCTACTGTCGCTTAAACTCGTGTCCATTTGTGAACTTTTACGGGTAAACTAGGTTACTGATAATGAAGAAGTAACAGATTATTCTAATTATAAATTAGTCATAATAATAAACTAAATTTGCTCTTAATACCATCATAGTAATAATGCTTACATGTATTGGCGGTGTAATAATATTCACTTCTCCATATTATCCCGTGGGTGTGTTAAAAGGCGGCAGAGGGAAACAGATCAGAAGATGGGCAGCAGCATCTTCCTAATAACGACTAAAAATAAAAAAATAAATCGTTTGCCAACCCACTTGCCAAACGTGTCAGCTACGGCAAATGTCCACCTGTGATGCAATTTATGGAGGAGGCATATGTTCAGCACTGGACTTTAATAGGCTGTAACAGTGACGGTAGCGGTAATAATAATGCCCTCTAGACCAAATTTCGATCATGGCGGACAGTCTCAACGGAAGGAGCGGATCCACGGAGGACAGCATTATAATGGACGAGTGCTCAGGCACACTTTATTCCCTCACTTTTATAGTTCAATTGGACGGCAATCAGACATAACAAGAGCGAGAGAGAGAGAGAGAGAGAGAGAGAGAAAACGCAGGACCAACGACTTTACGAGCTTTCTGAAGTTTGGAAGTTAAATACAATCAACTGACTCCGGACTGCTATCTAGAACTTCTTGACAGTAAAACCCAATATTTGTTTTTAGACCGACTCAAGATTCGAGCCCAGGACCACTAGTTCAGCAATCTAGCGCATGCGGTTAGTAGACCACCGAGGCGGTCAAACGAGGTAGGCAAATTATCACAACATACATATATAAGACACCCTTAAAAACTCGATACCCTGGTGCTGGCTGAATAGAGTATAATATTTTTTATTAAATACGGATTACAAGTATGGACCACTGATTCGGAAAAAACTTCTATCCTGGGAAGAACCAGCAAAATTCTGCGTAACTTTTTTTTTTTAAATTATATAGTAAAATAAACTTCTTACAAAATTTATTTAGGGAACAATTGAAAGCGATCAGCTCATTCCCAGGGATTATTACGAACCGTCTATTCATTTATACTAATAATAGACCTTTTCATATAATTTTTGTTTAATAAAATATTTAAACTTGGTAAAAGAAGTATCTTTCTAACGAAAGAAGAAGTAAGTCTCCAACCTAACCTTGAATCATAGTAAAAACAAAACAGTAGGCTGTCGTGTAAGAAATGTACCGAACGCCGCTAATATGTGTGCGTGCCTGGCACGTGACAGTATGAACTCTTACGCACGAGCCACAATACGCACATAACGACACTTGCTAAGTCGGGAAGATTAGGCCGAGTCGGGAACGCCCACCGCCGCGCTTCGCAATCACCTTTGTTTAAGACTATGTTGACATATATATTAAAAAAATTGCTAGCAGTCTCTGTTTCGTTTTTTTTTGTAAAATAAATTAATATAAGTATGCGTTTTTTAAATAAATTACCTTTTTGTTAATATGTTATATTACTAAACCTATACATAGATACATATATCATAAGAACATTAATTATCTTATCACATCAGATCAAATTAATTTTAAACATTTAATCTAAGCAGACATCATATGTTCGGGTATGTTAATTTACTCGTATTTTAGTTATTTGGCATTTGTTGTAATGTTAAGCTGTATTTTTTTTTGATAAACGTTGATTCTTTGAGACGAAACAGAAAATATTAACAAACATGATATATAGGTACGTACGTATGTATTATGTTTGTAAATATTACAACTACTTATAAAACTAAATGAGTCTTAGCTGTTAAACAAAAAGACAGTGACAACCCCGCAGCAGTAGGCATTTAAGTCTCGCACGGCGCGGGAGGATCCTACTATTCTGTTTTTACTATAATAATATCGTATACATACCACATGAATGAGCTCCTGATTCAGTGGAGTCTAGAAACTGATATAATTTGTATTCCTTCCTAGTGTTTACAAAGTAATTTTTTATTAAAATGACTGTTGTTTTTGTGAACGTAGGTAATATTTTTAAATATAGTAAGAGGGCAAGTTTAATTTATTCATACCCTTAAATTTCTTTTTGTGAGCAATTTATTTTTATTATAAAACTACACGTCTTAACATCTAAAACATTTTTTAAAACGTTCTACCACATACTGGTCGTATAGAAATTGATCTTAAATTTATGGGGTCTGATGTACGACTTTACTATATTTCAGTTTTTCAAGAGACACACCAGATTCAACGCTTGTAATGAAAATAGTGGTTAGATATTGTACAATTGTTTCTATTATGGACGTAATAACTTTAACAAAAATACCTATAAAAGTACCGTTTTAAAATATTTAACAAAATCTTTTAGCAACACTCTATGGAATTTAAAAATTATTGAGCAGACCTGTACATTTTATGTTATAAAATTATAAAATAAATGTCGCAGCAAATAATTGATCATATAAGATCAAATTATTTTTAATATTTATTTATTTATTTATGCTTTCATGCACAAAGTAGTACATATGGCGGTCTTAATACCATA
Source organism: Parnassius honrathi (assembly GCA_018247895.1). Taxonomy (NCBI): domain Eukaryota; kingdom Metazoa; phylum Arthropoda; class Insecta; order Lepidoptera; family Papilionidae; genus Parnassius; species Parnassius honrathi. The sequence goes on from DWHP01004675.1 coordinate 4,317, forward strand.
GGGCATTCTCTCCCGGTCAACCATTAGGCTAAACAGAGATAGATATTTTGGAGGCGGTGCAGCAATAATCGAATAGAGAACATAAATATATATCTATATATACATACACAATAGGTACGTATAAATATTATCTATGTCAGAACAAATATGTAATATATACGAAAAAAAAGAGCCGTGTTAATTCGAACTTGCAACGATTTAATAATATACGGTCGAATTTGATGAGAGCTTTTTTTATGTCAAGAGGGATGTCGTTACAGAGTCTAATGGCCGTGAGGGCGAAAGAGTGAGATAAATGACCAGTACGATGTAAAGGAGTGAGCAACTTAAGATTGGCCGAGGAACGGAGAGAAAATTGTGAGAATCTCCCAGGTATTGAAACTTAGATATCAGATACTCGGGAGGACATAGATTGTTCGAAATTGTGAAAAGGGTGCAGAGTATTCTAACATATCTGCGCTGATGGATAGGCAGCTAGTTTAGCTGTGTACGAAAGGAAGATACATGGTCGTATTTACGAAGACCATAAATGTATCTAATGCAGTTGTTAAGCGGACGATCCAATGTACTAAGATGAAGTTGAGACAGGCCTGAGCAATACATATTGACATAATCAATAATCGGTACAATAAGTGATTGGACAAGTAAAATCTTGGCATTGGCGGGAAGAAAGTTTTTAAATCGATATAGAGATCGCAAATTTCCAGTAGTTTTGCGACTCACCTCCTGTATATGTTTGTTCCGTGTTAAGCAACCATCGATGTACAAACCAAGGTTCTTTACATTAGTAGAGAATGGTATAACATTACCCATTTAAACATAATCGATTGTAGGGTGGGAATATCTAGTTTAGATAATAATCTTAAGCTACCTAAGATTATCGTTTGGCATTTAGACGGATTCACGCTTATGCCATACACAGTAGATCATTCTGAGATATATTTCAAATCATCATTTAACAGTGAGATAGCACTAAGAATATTTGAAGATTCCATTTGCGCATATAACTGCAGATCATCAGCATACAAATGGTAAAAGCTCTTGAGATTTAGTGTGATGAGATTTATAAAAATGGAAAACAGAAGAGGAGAGATATTATCAATAGGCGTCCCTCAAGGTGGTATTCCGCCTTGAGGGACGCCTATTGACACATCACGCAAGTCAGATAGTGTATGACCAGTACGCACAGCCTGTTGGCGCCCTCGAAGATATGTTGAGAACCATTCCTGGGCTGAAGACGAGATATACAAATGAGAAAGAAGAGCTAACAAGATACCATGTTCGACAGAATTAAATTCATTAGAAAAATCGATTAAGATGAGAGCGGTCACTTTTGATTTTTCCATCCACTCACGAATATCTTCCGTAACCTTGAGAAGAGCAGTAGTTGTAGCATGACCCGGGCGGAAACCAGACTGATAAGGGGAAAGAATATACTTTGAGAAAACAAAAGAAGAAATCTGTTTATGAGCAACAGCTTCCAGAACCTTAGAAAGAAAAGGAACGATAGAAATTGTTCTGAAATTAGATAAAGCGCTGCATTCAGTAGATTTCGGAATGGGAATAATAAAGGCTTTACGCTAGAGAGTTGGAAAAGCACCATTCGTCAGCGAAAAGTTAATTATATGAGTTATTACGGGTAAAACAGAATCCAGCACGTGCAAAACCATTACCCTACTCACATCATCACATCCAACGGCTTTCGATTTAATAGAGGAAAGTGCTATGCGTACCTCGTCTTCGTCTACAGGAGTAAAAGTGAAAGTTTCGTAAGAATAAGGAGGCATGGAAGATATAAAAGAGAAGACAGAAAATGACGATTAAAATCGTCAGGAGAAAAGGTGACGCTATTATGGTCAAATTGCGATTTTCCATATCCAAGCGTATTCAGAAACTTCTATATATCAGCCGAAGATGAGTTAAGTAGTTGTTTGTGGATATATCTGCGTTTAGCAGCTCTAACCATCTGATTGAATCGATTTCTTGCAGCTTTATATGTTTGCCACTTTACATCATTGCGATTCTTCTTGAAAGCACGGAACGTTCTATCGCGTTTAACCATAGCCATTCTTACCCCAATCGTGATCCATGGAACAGGAGGACGCTTCAGTTGAACAACACGTTTAAGAGCATGTTTATTATACAGTCCAAATATTTTGCTATTAAAGAAGTCGACTTATTCATCAACTGTAGAAGCAGTACATACTGATGACCGGTTAATAGCATCCGCATCGCAAACATTCAATTTTAATTCGAGTTGCATAGTTTGTTCCACCTTCACCGCATATTGGCAGGGCCACGAAAACGCTTTCGTACACATCTGCGGCTCCACTAGCACTGGCCGACCTGAGGTAACCCTCCTGGAGGAAGACTTCTCCCCATTCTCCTTATCAGGCAAGGAACACCAGGAATACAAGACACACCTTCCTCTACGACATCCATCTCCACCTGCGTAACGGGCCGCCCCGACTCCGTGGCGCGAAGGCCACGAGGCCAGGAAAATTGAGCGTTCATTAGTACCCGCTTTCCTGACCCCAGCGGCGGATCGGATCTACGGTATCGCCGCCAACCAAGTTTCGGCCGCAAAGGATAGGGAGAGCGGTGCCTCGCAATACCGACACTCTTTCGGTGTGTCAACGGTGCGGCTCCACCAGAGTCGCGGAGGATAGGGCGAGTGAGTACACCTCGGCTGCAACGGTAAGGAGAGAGGACACTCCTCGCACCGCATTCCACCAACACACATCCGAAGTGGGCTCGCCAACCCCACTCGGAGTGGGTTCCTCGCGGGTGAACAAGCCCCATCCGCCCCGACAAGGCGGGAACCCGTGGGGGGGGGGGGGGGGTTATGTAGTAGTCTATTAGTCTAAAAACCAACTTTAGAGGGTAAAATTATTTTAGTTCTTTAAACTCGCCTTTGACTTTTTTATTGAAAGTTTTTTTTTACGCTTTTCAGTACACTAAGTTATATTACAAGGTCAAAGTCGTCAAAATAGTAAATTAAAAACTTCATTCTCTATTTTGCCACCCTTAGGTAATTTTTTTCCTTAAATTTATATGGGAAGATCCGTAAAGTAATGTTTATTTATTTAAAAAGATATATCATAATTGAGTTCACAATTGACGAAAACATCGCTTAACATAGATCCAAAAACATAATATCAGGTAATAAACTTTCTTGTTTTAGTCGACTAATCAGTGGATCTCTGTATCTGATCTGAATATTTAACATATGTAATTGTTTAATATCCAGAGATCCTGGATCAATTTAAAATCATATCCATTTAATAATATATCCGAAAATTAAAATCTGATCGAATAATGAATAAAATTAAAATTTGTTTACTTTTGACTATTATGTTATAACAGGCTCGTTTCGGAAACTAGAGGCTGGTTCATAGGGTAAGAGGATTTGGCCATTAGACCTACACAGTTATACATCATTTATTAGTATTCATGTACACATAATATAAATTTAATGAAAATTATATTATGTGTACATGAATAATTAAAAATGCATGTATCATTTTTATGAATAGTTAAAATAATCGGAAAAGTACCTAAAGCTTTATTATATAACATAACATAATAATTGTAATAAATTTGTATAGTAAAGACGTATCCATTTAGCTTCGCCAATAAATCGTAAATTCAACCGTAAAAATTTCAATATTTGATAAGTGACCACCACCGTTTTGTGCGTGAAATTAAGACCTATTTCATCGCGAAGAATCTTGCTTAACTGTTCTAGTGTCGTGGAGTAATCTTGTAAAAACTATTTTAACAGTACCAAATCTGGGAGTAATTATAAAGTGTTAGTGATTTGTGTATTTACGACAAGTAAATGATTTATGTCAACAACAACAACGAGTATGCGTCTTTCGGGTGAATGGTTTTGCTTCAAAGGACGAATTGCTAAACTCAGGTTCAAACCTCAGTGATTTACTTTTTTAGTTGTTTTTTTACCGACTTACAAATTTCTTTAATTATTTTAAATTCCCTTGTTGGTAGTATCGGACATTAAATAGAATTTATTAAAAAAAAATAATCAAGAGCGAGTACGATTAACGCCTACCTTTTTGCATTCCGCAAATTTGCAGTAAGGTGTGTTTTTTAACAAATTTCAGTGACTAATAATAACATAATGTCTACCGACAACCATGATTGGGGATGCTGCGGGGATAACCCTGACACAGAAGACTACATTCAGTGTTTGAAATGCTCAAAAAAGTTTAATACGGTCTGTCTCAGCTCTCCCTCTGTAATAAAAGCTAGTGAGTACTCCACGTGGCAATGTGCTCTGTGTACCAGCCTACGGCTCAAAATTGGGAATAACGACTACACGCCGGTGCGACTTAATCCTAATGTCACTGTACGGGCTTCTAAAAGGCAGGCACTGCAGTCGCTTCCAATAACAGGAGCGTCAGCTGATGAAGTTAGAGACATCAGTAGGCAGGAGTAGGTTTTGCAAGAGCATTACATCTAAAATCGATTTCCTAAATATTTCCATTAGTTCTGAACTAAGGTCAGTTAAGGAGGAGATGCTGGAAATAAGAAGCTCTGGGTATGGACTTCATTAATTTCAAATACGAGTTGTTGAATAAAGACCACGAAGAAATTAAACAGGCGATGGTTGATATCCAAAAAGAAAACAGTGCTCTAAAGAGAATATTAGTGACATCAATGCGCGAATTAATACCCTTGAACAATATAGAACAATATAATACATAATAAATACGCAAGAGCTATGAATGTAGAAATTCATGCATCGCTGAGAAGAAAAATGAAAACTTAATATAAGTAGTAACTCAACTGGGTACTGTCCTCAAGTGTAATGTTAAAAGCGAAGATATTGTCAACTGTTCACGTATTGCCAAGATCAACCCTAACAGTACCCGATCAAAATCAATTGTAGCCCAATTCGCTAATAAAAAAGATTCGTTATGAGTTTTTGGCAGCGTCCATCAGTTTCAACTGAAAAATGCAATGCAGGAAAAGCTTAATATCTGGCATCTATGATTCAACGGAGAAAAATCTCCAATATATATTGTAGATCGTTTGTCCTCTACGAATAAATCGCTTCATGCCGCAACTAGAAAGATTGGTAAAGAAAAGGGATACAAAAGTGTAGGTTAGTAACGGGCGTAATTTTATGAGAAAAACTGATAATTCCGACTATAAGCTTATAAGAGATATGGACTCATTGAATAGTATTAAGTAGTTGTAATGATAATTATTATGAAAATTTAGTACAAGTAATTGGATAAAAATCCATAAAACTCACTTCCTATATCTATATATTACGTTCGAGGTTTATGCGCTAAAACCCACATATTTTTACAAAACCTTATTTCAGATAATGATGTTATTGAGCTAACAGAGACCTGGCTGAATAATAAAATACATGACTCTGAACTTTTTGGTGAAGGATATTACCATATACAGAAAGGACAAAGAAACGTCCGGCTTTAACTTGAACAAAGAGGGGGGTGCGGCACTAATTGCAATTTCTAAACGTTCAAATTCAAAACGCATGCAGAACTGGGAAAGTGAATGTAAGGATGTTTGGGTGGTAATTGATGGTACCTAGCCACTAGCCCTATGTGCGGCATATCTGCAACCCTAGGTGCCAATGTCAATGCTAAAACATTTTATTGATAACTTTAGCCATGTTTCCAAACTCTTTAATTCACGTATACGTACTTGGCGATTTCAATTTGTCGACCTTAAACTTAAATTTATACGCTATAAGGCAATTTCCGATCTATGAGACCGTATTTCAGAGCGAGCTCCAGGTGTGGAATCCTGGGTAATAGGTTGTGTTTTCCATAGAGCTCCTTATCTTTCTATACGGTCTCCCGGTCGTAAATGCTCTGTATTGCGTCAGGTCTGCCCGTTGGCTAAGTACAGAGAGGTAAGCCCTTTATCACACGCAATGACGTCCGGGTAGAACTGATCTCGTCAAAAAATAATTATGGAGGCTACATACTTTGCGATTATGCTTGGTGAGAGCGCTAATAAGCCACATCCCCCATGTTTCCGCGGCAAGTACAGCCTCGTAGTCAACGATCCCTGGTGATGCGTCCCATGAGGCATCATAGTGGTGCAAACTTTTCTACCCAGAGCGTTGAGTTCGGTCTGAGTCCACCTAAGTATGCCAAATCTATACGTGATGACAGGTATAATTAACAAAACCATTATCATCATCATCATTGTAGGCCTCTACAAGTCCTCTGCTGAACACCGGCCTCCCCAAGAAATGCCACAGAGCACGGTCCTGAGTCACCTTCATACATCGACTTCCTGCATGTCTTACCAGGTCGGCACTCCATCGGGTCCAGGTCACATCCAGTGGGAGGACGCCCAATACTTCGCTTGTTGGTATGAAGCTGCCACTCGAGAATCTTTCTTCCCAATTGGTTTTCGGTTCTTCAAGCTGTATGACCGGCCCATTGCCCTTTCAGCTTAGTAATCCGTTAGGCTATGTCGGTCACTCTCCTTCTTCCCTGAGAAATCTCGAGCATAGACCTCTCCATAGCTCGCTGAGCGGCTTTGAGCTTCCTCATACGACCAGCAGTGAAGGATCGCGTCTCAGATTCATAGGTCATCACTGGCAACACGCTCTGGTTGTACAATCTAGTTTTGAGGTATACCTGACAAGAAGATGTGTCATAATCTTTCGAACGCTGCCCAGCCAAGTCGAATGCGTCGATTTACCTCTCGGTCAAATTTGGACATATCTTGTCCGACTTTTTGTCCCAGGTAAATAAATATACTCGTTAACAAGTTTTCCCTCGGTGCTCTTAATAACTGCCGTCATAGGGGTGATTTGGACGTAACAATGATCTTTGTTTAGATCCGTGTTCATCCTACAACAGGCAACGGTTGTACAATAACTTTGATCAAATATCACTTAATGAGTTAGTTCTGCGTCTGCTGTTGCTCCGGTCTTGTCGCGTTAATGTCTCATTGGAATATGAGAATGTGGGAATAGAAAGTGTATCCGCGCTTAGATTTACACTGGGACACTAGAATTGTATTCTGTGCAGACGGCTAGTATCTATTGAGACTGGCCACCGTGTCTAAAAATTGGTCTGCAAGACACATTTTATTTAAAAATGGTCAAGAATGAACAAAAAATATAATTTTTATATTTATTTCTTGTCAAGTGCGTGTGTGAAAACCATCTCTATTCATACAAGTTGCAGTAGCAAATTACAGTGTTCCTAATATTTTAATAAAGTTGTTTGTAACGGGTAATTTTCTTTTTATTAAATTTCGTTTTAAAGGGATAAGGCCCTGATTCATGTCGTCCTCCCTCTTGCTACTCCACCGTCTTTGATTCAGTATTTAGTCAACTAGAAACTTGTAGAATAAGTAAAACAAAATTCTAATTATTCAATAAATCGTTAAAAATGTTTTCGTGATATTGAGCTGTCTATAACCTGTAATTTATACCAAATATTTACGCGGTGAATACTTCAATAACTTTAAATAAACTATGCTGCTAATTATTCAAGAGCTGTAATTGCTTCTTCCAAATCTCAGTTAATCTTAAATAAACCCGCGTTTCAACTGAGTAGAGCCCTGTCATATTAAAAATAGTAGAAGATTATTTTCCAAAACAAAAGCTATATTATTAATTTATTAATTTATTAATTAGTCATAACATCTTCAAAAATTGTGTGATCTACTAATGAATCATCAGATATAAAATCTTTGTGTATAGTATTAATGTAGCTATTTATTAATTTTTACCAAATAATTAAAAAAATGCTCGTTTTAAGTTTCTATTACACGAGAACATGAGGAAACATACTCGTCAATGTAATCATACTGATGCCTACATGTTTGAGCAATGAAAAAATTTTTTGAGGAAACACGAACAAGGAAAGTGTGACGAATTTTCCATCTTTTACCTAAAAGCTACATATAAATTAAAGGAGACATGTGACCAGTATTGGGCTGTACATAGTTTGTTATAATACTGTATTACTTTTTACTATAAATCAGTATTTATTATTATTTATAGGTTTTTTGTTTATAATAATAGTTGAAACAATATTCAACTATTATTATAAACAAAAAATCTTCTGGTAAATCCAAAT
>DWHP01004676.1:0-12418 GCA_018247895.1 Parnassius honrathi
CGTGGCTTGATCCATACATTTCTATACATTTGTTTTAGTCGCTAGACGCCTCGCCGTTCGCGCCGCGCGAATTTTCGCTACGGCGAATGTCTCGTGTCCAGGCGGTAACATTTCAGTAGTCCATACATTTTCTGCCATTACTGCTGTATACGGGGCCCCGGTTCTTCGGTTCGGTCATCTTTAAGATTATTTTTACCCTTTTGAATTCAGCAAACCACGTAAAAATTGTAGCGCGTTAATGAACTGAGTCCCCTAAAGTTGATTGTGACCGTTGTAAACTTAAATGTTCGGTTAAACAAAATTTTAAATCATAATAGATTATAGCGCGCAAATGTTCACGGTTAGGATCCATCGTTTGAAATGAAAAGCGCGGGAAGCGCTGCAGGAAAATTAATAGAACTTTGTTTTTTTTTAAAAATATTCAGCAATTGGCTTATGGAACTCTATTTTTAAATTAATTTGCTGTTTAGAAACATATAACACGGGTGCGTTCCATTTTTAAATTTCGAGCATCTCAAAACTTATTGAGTGACCTACGTAGCAAGTGCATTACCCAAGCCTGCCACGTGCCACATCAGCCATCTTAATTTGGTTATATGGGAATCACGCAGTGGCGAAGCTAGGGCTGCAAACTAGGTCAAGCCCAAGATATGATTTTGTTATGTTCGGTCAACACTCCGGAATTGTTGCAAAAATTAAATAAGTGAACCCAAAGTGTTTTTTCATAAAATGTGTTTGTCACTTTGCAGCGTTAAGTGTCAACCATGCTTCCAAATTACTGCCTAGAAATTTGAAACAGATAGTAAAAGAAGTATATGTATATTTTTCTCAAAGCAGCAAGCGTCAGAGGGAATTTGTTGAGTTATAAAATTTCACTGACACTGAAAAACATAGACTATTGCGTCATTATGATATAAGGTGACCGTCGCTTCAACCTTGCGTTAGAAGAATATTTGAGTAATGGAGGGCTATGCAGTTGTTCCTTCAAGGCCAACATTTGGGTGATCGCATTATGTCATAAGAATGTTTGTATCATTCTTTTACTAATGATATAAACAATTTGTACTTTTACTTTTTAGACTATATTTTGCCGATTGTAAACCAATTTAACTTAATTTTTCAAGGTGACTGATCTGTGCATTGAAAGATTATATGATGATGCATCCATAATGTACTTGTCGATTTTGAGTTGCTTTATGAAAACAAGTTATATAAAAAACACGGACAACGTATTTACATTAGACCCAAAGTCTAGTGTGAATTATTTGCCATTAAATGATATGTTATTGGGGATCCAAGTGGGTCAAGAATTAAATAAACAGAGGGGAAACATAAACATAAATTTAATAAAAACCGAGCAAATAAACAGAACATAAACAAAAATGTATCTGCAATTTTAAAAATAAAGCGGGGTGTAAGAGATGAAGGAGGTTGTACTAATTTTAATCACCCAAATGGAATGTTAAAAACAATTCTAACATTAATTGTGATAATAACCGAATAAAACATATTTCTAAAATCAGTATATTAGTGTTTTTTTTCGTGCGCCCGCCAATTAGACCTTTATAAATTTACCAAATTTGTCATACACAAAGTTCAAAAATGTTATTAAACTAAGTTTGTACAAAAAGGGTTATATATATAATACCCTTAGCGTGGTCCTCAAACATCAATTATGTTGACGAACTTCACATGTCTTCGAAATATGTTTTTTTTTTCTTTATTTCTCAGACATGTAGGTTTCCTCACGATGTTTTGACCGAGCACGTGGTAAATCAGCACTTAAAATTGCAATTAACAATTTCATTGGCGCCGGCGGACACTTCCTCGCCCTAAAACCCTCTCAGAAATGAGGGGAGGCCTGTGCTCAGCAGTGAGACGTATATAGGCTGTTACTTTACTTTTTACTTTATGACCCACTTCAATATCCTTTACTGTTTCCCTTTGGAAATGACGGATCCGCCAAGGTGAAAGGGGAGAAGGCGAGAGCTATAAGAAGACACGCCCCACCACCGTCACCACCAGTGCAATACAATTTTCGTCGTGCCCGCAAGGCGGATTTGTATATCGGATCAACTTCCGCAAACATTAGCAATCAGTCATGTGAGTGTAGATGTTGATCCGGTCGGAGCCACATTAGTTACCAGAGATGCATATTTATTTTACAGGGGAAATTTCAATTATAGTGAATTTTTAGGGGAGTTTCCGCAAATAATTATGATCGAGACAAAGTTATACAATCGTGTTTTTGAACAAGCAAATTCAAGATAAAGACATGAATTTACCTATATCAAAATTTCACTTTCGTTAGTGGTGTCATAGTCCTTATACCATTCGATGAAACAATTCATGTGTTATACAACAGAAGAGTTAAGCTTTCTAGAAGCCCCACACTCGAACTTTCTTCGCCTGGTCGGTCCGCGCCCGTGTTTACTGGAATATTCTGGAAGTTTCGTCGTCGTGCAAAAAGCTGTATTTAACGACGCTGCGAGCGGCGATCGAGGAAGTATTGAATTTGGCGAGACAAGCGAAGCTTCGGAGTGAAATATAAAGAATCAGTGTGATTAAATATTAGTGTCTTTAAGTTTTAATTGGTGTTCGGCGATTAAAGTGTTAATTTTGGTAATTCAATCGGCAGTTTTTATTGTCACGAACCTCAAGCTCGTAACACTATAGTATGTAGGTGTAGTGTCAACTGCATATATATTGTCCTGTCAGACGTTTATACGTGGTAGAACCATGGTACAGTTATATTAGTAGTATAGATGTAGCACTAATGGGTCGGCTCGACCGGGAAAAGACCACGCTCTCACAGAATACCAGCGTAAACTAGTAGCTTAATGCCGCTGTGTTTCGTATGGTGACTGTAGAGAACCGGAGACCCTTTTTATTGGAAACGAAACATTTCATCTTAGTCCTCACGGGTAACAACGCATCTGCATTTTGATTCCTAATAGAGGGAACATGTAGATGTCTATGGGCCACAGCAACCACATACAACCACATAAAAAAAGACTTTGTGGACGCGCCAATAACGTAAATTTCTTTGATAAAGATTTCGTGGGCTATATTTTGGTACATACAACAAGCAGTGTGGGGAAAGTGAACTAGAGAGGAATGCACGTACTAAACTTATGAAAGGGGATGCCGCGCCTTCCTCCCGGAATGTCAGCTAACAAAGCAGGTTCACCGGGTGGATCGGCGCACGCACTGTTAAATCCGTTCCAGGAAGTGACACACTTCTTAGCCGTTGATTTAGTTTAATCGTGGAAAGACGCGTCACATGCGTCACAGTTGTCAACGATTTCAACCGAGTGGATTACAAGGGTTGACAACCTTTTTGGAAGTCTTGAAATTGATAAAAACAGATTTTTTGTGCAATAAGTTTTTTCTCTTTGGTAATGAATAAACCACAGAAAGCCCTATGATATATAATAGTACATTTTTTTGAGATATAAATAGCATATTTTCAAAAATCGCCAATACAACTTTTTTATTTAAACAAGCACTATAAAAAACAAAGTAATTTGTTACTGGCGATATTGATAGTGGTATTTTGACTAAATGTAGAACCTGTGCTTATTACTACGGAACTCTTCACGGGCGAGCGAATCCAACTCGCATTTGACCCCTTTTTTTCAACTTTTATAATTTTAATAAACAATTTTTTCGTTTTAGCAAAGTTCTTTTTATTTTAGATTTATTACCTATATCTATTACAATCAAACTGAGTAGGTAAATGGTGTAAATGCGATAATTAAATAGTAAAACAAAAATTGGAGTTGATCTTTTTAGGTAGGTACTTACTTTTTAATTACACAAATAATTGTTATAATAATATAATTTAATCACACAACTAACGCCCTCATTAGTAATGTAATGGTGAAAGAATTTTCAAAATTGGTCAGGTACTTTTCAAGATTGGCCAAAAAAACTTATTCATAGAAAGTAGCGCCCTCTATAATAAAATGCATCCTACGTTTCACAGTCATAATAGCATTTTAATGGTGAAGAATTTTTTAAATCTTACCTGAGTTACCCTCTCACAGTAAAAACATAACCATCCTTTTTCGTCTGTAGTCGGATAAAATTTGGATAAATATCCGTTGTCAATGGTTGCGTTACATCTACATAACTAACTGACGCCGCGCGGCGCTTGAGTCGCGGTACGTGCATATAGGAAGGATTGCGGAAAGGCGGGGTTAAAGATATATACTAAGTGTTTTATTTTATTTATAAATTAAATTCTTAACTGCCGTTACCAATTTGTTCTGTCCTGACCACTGATTAGCGCGATGACTTTCACTCCAAATTCACTCCTGATTTTTTACAGTGTAAATATAAGATGTACGAATAATTCTATAGTAGCGCCACCTATATGTTCCAGATTCTATGATTTTTTGGCAGTAAACCAAGAAATATTGTGAGTCATTTTGATTCATAACTATGGACAATTTTAACAACTTAACTACAGCGCTATCTATCAGATTCTCACTTAGATATGAACCATTGTATCAACAATACAAATATATTGTATGAATATGACCTTAATTGGTAAATACGTTCAGAAGCTACACGACTACCAAGTCATTAAGAGTGTAGAGAACCGGAAACAGATAGACGTAGATGTCTATAGGCCGCAGCATCCACTTAGCATCGGGAGGACTGTGTGTGTTTTGTCACACTCATTTAAAAAAACATTAACTATTATGTTTTGTAAAATATAAACATTTTGATTTAATACATTTATCCTCAGAGCGGACAGAGGCGCTCAGCGGTCGACTATCGAAGTCCGCTTCGGAGCTGTCCTGCTCTGCACCTGCTGCCGACGAGCCACCGCCCCGCGCCCGCTCCGCACATCACCACACGCCGCTTTCTGTGGTGCACAAAACTCAACACTTCTTCACCAATTTAAAGGTACTTATAAAAATCGTAGTTCTTACGGTATATGAATGCTAGTGAATGAAAGGGATTTGCCAACTCCTTCACCAAATGTCAACCCATCCAACTACACCATTTATTCCGAATCCCATGTTAAAATTAAATAAGCTAATATTCTTAATTCGGGATTAGTTTTGACGGGGATACTGTACGTATTCGAAGGAAGTTTTAACTAGGTAAGAGTGTTACCATACCAATCGATCGATCGTCGATCGATACCATTGATTGACATGGATCGATGTCGATCGATTAGTGTGGTAGCTTTAGCTGATTGACGGATACTGGTCGCAAAACGTTGTTCAATCATCGATCGATAATTATTCGATGTTGTTGTGGGGTCATCATCAGCATCTTTCAAAATGCGATCAGTGGAGCAGGGTGGATTCTCGAATAATCAAGCAGCTCGATTGATGTCCATTACACTGTCCATCGATGGCATCGATCGATCGGTGTTTTAGAAATTATCGATCGACGATCGATCGGTAGGTTTGTAAGACACATCATTTTATTTTATTGCGCAGATCTTACCTAATTTATTTTTAACGCCATCCATTAATGTTTTTCACTATTTATTCCAATGCATTTCAGCTCTGTCCGCTAATGTGCAACACATATGTTTCAATTAATTGATAATATATTATTAAATTACTATAATAATAATAAATTACTATAATCAATTATTGAGTTTTTCTGTCAAGAAATTGTCTGTAGCTGCCCGGAGTCAGGAAGTTGGTGGTGTCTCACCCCCGTGCCTCGGAAAGCACGCAAAACCGTTGGTCCTGCGCCTGATCTTTCTCCGGTCTTGTCGGTTTACCGTCCCATCGGATTATAAGAGTGAAGGAATAGACGAGAACTTCTCTCTATATAGATTAGGGAGTCGAGTAAATCCCTCAATGCTGCAGATAGGCCAACTCTGACAAAATATTTGTATTTAAATACAAATAACGGATAACCTCCTTTTACATAGATTACCCGACTGCGACAAAAGTCGCCAGTAAAAGTAACGTCTTTACATCAAAGGCACCCAGGACCGGCACACTGTAGTGTGCCGTGAAGAAGGCCCGGGTAAAGGGGTTTACCCCGAGGCCCGAAACCTGCTGGGCAGAAAGCCCACGCAGAAGACAACACTGAGGGAATAGAGAGTTAACCTGTGCTTGCGCGTACGCTCGGGCACTATAAGCCTTCGTTGAGGCAGGCCGCTGTGGCCGATATTCGGTCTGGAGGACATTACTATTATAACCATAATTGTATAGAATATAAAAATTGGACTAAGTGACTGGTTTACATACGGCCGGTAGTTTCCTTCCACTATACGTGGTGAACACTCCATGTGGTAGTACAGAGCCGTTATATATATACCGCAGTATTTGGAAACTTTAATAGCGCGATTTAGACTTCGGTGCGTTTCGCTTGTGGCGCGACGTGGTAGAGCCACGCTGCAGCTATAATAACTTAACATACTTAACATCAGGTTGACTGTGTGCTCGTACGTCACCCTATTCTATATTAAAAAAAACCACGGCGCCGCAACACACAACACACATCATGCTTTCTTATAATTACAAGAATACTAGACATTGAATAAAATAATTTTACAAATTTTTTTGCGTTTAACTTAACAAGCCAAGCCAAGCATACCACTGTAGGACTTCTAGATACTGTAAGCTCGTTCTGCGTAGATCGGACCAAAAATTAATATTCAAAAGCTTAAGGTAGACGGGCTAACTACGACATAGGCACCTCAAACACTCCACACCTCTACCCCCCGCCCGTGACTGTTGAACGTTGAACCGTGAAACGTTGGCAATTAAAGTAAAATCAACAGTATAAAATCCGTTAAATTAGTTTTATACAAAGTAGGTGGGCAAAATTAGGACAAGGACACAAGGGGAAAAAATTAACCGTCAAATGATTTTTCTGCTAACTATCACCGGACACCGCCCTTATAAAACCCTTGTTAAGCACTAGGTGCGGCATTTGTAAAGAACTGTTGACTTAATACGTCACTCTAATGGCTCATCCGGTTTGACTAACACGGCAATAAAAGGCTGTGCCTTCGGGATTTCGTTATACATTTCCAAAGTAATTTATATATGTGGATTTTTTAAAATTATGAAACACAGCAGTATTAATTAATTATTTTTTTCCGTAAATCTATAAATTGTGAACAAATTTGCTTTGAACAAGTTACAATAGAGATGGAAATATTATTTATTAAAAAAACGCCTGTTAGTCATAAAAAGTCAATGTTTTACAAATTTCAAATGTATGCGATTACTATTAATGATTGAAGCCTTAGTATTAAGTTATATTTCACAATTTGTTAATTATGTACTGTAATTATTGTTATTATATTGACATAATATTATATACATATATTGACATCTTATTGCATCTAAACCAAGAATTGATAAGTGATTGATTGATAATTGTGCTGTTTCTACGCCGATACCGGTAAGACATGTAAATGATCTTAAAACTTATATTGCAACAACTTATTGTATCATGTCTCTGAAATAAGTAAATAAATAAGCTGCAATTTCACGCTGGTCTTCTGTAAGTGTGGCCCTTCAGGCCCATTTATCCTTTAACCATAATATGGCAGAAGAGTGGCTCTAATAATCAAATATTACGTCGTAACGTTTAAAAATTAAAAATAATAAAAAAAGTATACGATTTCAAGTGATCGCAAATGCAGCTACCGATCATGAGATCTTGAGTTCGAATTACAAGTCGGGCAACAATCTGCTATTGAGTTTTTCTGTCTAGAAATTCTGACAGTCCGGTGTCAGAAAGTTTGGCGGTGCTTCACTCAGTCCCTCGGTGGGCATAAAAAGGCGTTGGTCCTGTTTTTTTATACGATAAAGGTGACAAACACAGTCCACTTGATGGTAAGTGGATGCTGTGGCCCGTAGACATCTACATCCATTCTTGATTAAGAATCAAAACGCAGATACGTTGTCATCCCTGAGGACTAAGATGGAATGCCTCATTTCCAGTAAAAAAGGAGCTCCGGAGCTCTACATTCACTACACGAAACGCAGCAGCATTTAGCAGCCATTTTACGCTGGTATTCTGTGAGAGCGTGGTCATTCCCCGGTGGAGCCGCCCATTCGTGCCACAACCATAATACAGCTGCAGCGCGCCTCTATCAAGTATAAAGCTAAACGCATCAGCTGATTGTTCTGTGACCTTTTAAACGTATAAGGTCAGGTAATATCAGCTATTGAGTTTTTCTGTCAAGAAATTCTAGCAGTCCGGAGTCAGACAGTTTGGCGGTATTTCACTCAGCCCCTCGGATGTCACAAAAAGGCATTCCATCTTAGTTTTCAAGAGTGATAACTGATAACGTATCCGGACTTTTTATAATAATAATAATATTTATTGATAATTACACAGTGAATATGTAAACTCTCTGATTGCGGACCTAGGGATTATATCTGTATACCTCAGCAATCAGCGCCCTCTCAATAAAAGTTCCAATTAACGGTTCGAAATAAGAATAGTTGAACTTACTACTTAATGTGTGTGTGTGTGTGTGTGTGTGTGTGTGTGTGTGTGTGTGTGTGTGTGTGTGTGTGTGTGTTGTGTGTGTGTGTGTGTGTCGAGTTCAGCATCGAGCATCGAGCATCGAGTTCTGCGTGATCCCGAAATGGTCTTCACGGAGCTCCAGTCGCTGCAAAAGACCCGACGGGCTGACCGTAATTGTAAATACGACTTGAAGACGGGAATAATTTTGGTCAGCAGACCACCCTACATGTCAGTCATAACGTGAGTCGAAGGTCCACATATTTTGTCGTTTATTTATCCGTTTTGTGTTTTACGAGGTTTTCATCATATGATGTATTAATGCCAACCAAAAATATCCTTGACTGTGCCCGACCCATCAACATAATATCAGATTTATTCGCAAGTATAGTCCTATCTGTAATCTGGCCAAGTTACGACTCATTTTTGAGCATGCACAAATAATTAGACAAATTTCGAACCGCGAGACCGTTCCTCAAAGCAGGCTCCTGATGTAGAATTTTGGCTACTTATACTGTGTTTGTGCAAATGCTCAGTTATAAAGTGCCGAATAACTGAATATGACATGCCTAAGCAGTGTCCGTTGCTGATATCGACGGAGCTATCCTATGGGATGCTATTAATTAAAATAATGCCTTTTATCTTTCTACATTCATAAAAGAATTATTTTTAGCCAGCTTCAGCGTACGTCACGCGATATCTTCCTCAATTTGGAATCGTTTTTTTGAAGTGAAAACTTCTTTAGCGGGGTTGTACACTTTTTTGTAATGGGTAAAAAATGTTAAACTCGCGTCAGGTCACGTGTCCTGATCGAAAATTGGTAACAAGTATCCCCCTCTCTTTCTACGGCGCGGCGAAAATGTATGTTTACGCTTGATTTCTGAGAGATAAACTTTTTAATGGATTATAAATTGTCATGTTTGTGCACGATAGCGCACTTTTATATTGATAAAGCAATTCGTGCAAAATGATTCCCTAACCATTCCAAAATATCAAAAATGCACAACGTTAATATTCAAGTTTTCACTTCAGTCGGCACCCCCGGAGTGCAAACCGTCGTTTTTTTTACCCTTATTTTTGTAAATAGTACGAGGGTGACAAACCAGTGCACTTCACCCGATAGTATCGGGATGCTGTGGTCTATGGACATCTACGTATATCCCTGATTAATAATCAAAATGTAGATGCGTTATCACCCCTGAGGACTAAAATAGCTGGTATTCTGTGTTCCAGATGTCCCATTCTTGCCCAGTCGATGCGACCCATACGTGCTGTGTCTATATACAAATAAATAAAACTGGAGGATCTGTTTGTAATATCGTAATAACAGTTTTTTCTAAATACGTATGAACGTATGTACGTTACTTATAACAAAAAGCAATTTTTAAAATTTTTGCTGATTTTTAAACTGTTGCGTCCGAAACAGCTGGAGCGATTATAACGGGACTTTCACTGGCAGATAACTAATGTTATAAAGAGTAACTTAGGTTGATTTCATTTTTATTTTGTCCTGCGTGTTTATCACGCGTAAAAAACCCATAATATGCAATCGTAATAAATTCCACGCGGATGATGTTGCCGGTTGAGTTGAAATGATACTACATTGAATTAAACTAATAAAATTAAATCTATTCGCTGTCAGGTAAATATAAGAAATCATTCAGATACTAACATGTTACTAATTACTATCCACCTGATGGTGAAGCCCTTGCTTTACTTAAAGCAACAAAAACCTATTACTTTAGCCTATTGCCTTCATGTACAGTGTGTAGAGCCGTGGTTGAATTTGATCATAAGTGCTGATTCACAACGAATTTAGTGATGAAACAAAACGTCGCGAGGAAACCTGAATGTCTAAGATATAAAAATTTCGAGGGTTTAAATGCGCTATTTAGTTCTCTGAGAGAGGAGACCTGTGCACAGCAGTCAGACATAATTTTTAAAACTGCTTACTTATAATATAGCAATATCCTACACTTACATTGTGGTTCCGTCTCTGAATGACCTCCAAAAACAGTGTGGGCCGGTCCTGCGTGTTCTTAGTGAAGATCTGCAACAGGTAGCCGTTGTCGTCGTAGTCTATTAGGATGTTCAGTCGCTCCAGTTCGTCTATGCTCTCGGCGACTTGCACTTTACTATGCTGCAGCCGTTCCCGGATGATGGTGTAGTACTTGGATGGTATGCTGAGGAATTCGACACCTCGGGCACGGAGGTTCTTGATCTATATAAAAAAATGCTAGTATTAATGTATTCCCAGACTTATCGATTATCGATCATGGCGACGATTTCCAATGTATACGCCGTGTTGTAGCGCCGTAAATATGTCCACTAGAGAGTATAATAAATATATAATACTCCGTATTATCCCGTGGATGTCATAAAAAGCGACAGAGAAATGAAACGAGATGGAGAACAGCACCTTTCTGATAATAATAAAAAACAGCAGTTGCCAATCTATCTGCCAAGCCTGGCTACTGGGGCATTTATTTCCACTATAAGACAATCTATACGGGAAGCTTATATTCTGCTGTAGACTTTTTGAGCTATAATGAATGCATGAATAATAGTTGTCCGATTAATAACATAAACACTCACGCCTGTCAACCAGAGAGGTAGGCAGAGACTACAGACTTCCATTTGGCATGATCCTAACACACCTCTCTCGCCTCCTTCACATCCATATACCTACGTATACATGCTCGTCGATTAAGGGTACTCCTAATTTGGCCCGTTTTCAATAAATCGCCAAGTTGGTCGATAAATTTTCGCCTAGGACGTCCCTTTCCGACTCTGCCATTCATTTCTGCAACATAAATTTTCTTTGTCACTCTTTCCTCATTCATTCTTTCCACATGACCAAACCTCCGAATGAAATAATGTGGCATAATAATATATCCAGTGCATTTGGTAGTTTTCGAATTTTTGGAAATTATCGCAATAGTCGAAAATTCGCCACAACATTCCTATATCGGGAAAAATATTTTAATAGAATTATTTCTGTTCAGGCCATGAATCGGTCACTGCCAAATGTGATCTTGGGTGGGTACGGTGTAACGACGGGCGGATCGACGCGGCCGGCCCACGCCACGCACACAGAACTCAACGTGGACTCCGTCGCAGAACTCATACATCGCGCTTCTTCCATCATAATCACACCCGGTGAGTAGGATAGTTATGCCACAGTCTACTACTAACAGTCGGTCATCGAAGTCGTCTAGACAATGCAATCATGCGAGGCGAAGCGCGGCCGGAGCGCTCTCGAGCAGCCGTTAGTTCGGGAGCTGTTAGTTTTGTCTGGGGGTTTGTCCTATCACGCAAATAAATTAAAATGGCTCACACTACATGTACGGTAAAAATCTGTGCGTCGTCATCATTTAAAGAAGGAATTAAAGTTTCACCAGTTTCTTCTTCTTCAATACACAGGAATTTGTTTAAAGATGAAATAAAATGAAATCTGTTTTTTTTTTACTTTTGAAGTGAAAACTTCTTTCGTATCGTTGTGATTTGAAACTGGATGAAACGAAAAAGCGACAGTAAAAAGAGATACATAAATTAATAAGATTTAAAGTAGGAGAAAATGAGATAGAAATCATTATAGATTATAGCTCAATGTTCGCGAGAAAAAAGTCCTAAACGCCGCCGAAACGGCGTCGCTTACGCGTTTTGTTCAACAAGGTACGAACAAACTGTGGTACGAAGGTCTCGTGTGCCTATAGATTAAACAAGCAGTGAAGAGCGGCCAAACCTCAACTTCGTAATAGGTAAAATTGATATAAATCTTTTTGTAATTAGTGAGTACTACTATATAAGGTATATCGATAAGAGTAATATAATATATCTGTGTCTAATATATATATTAAAAGGATTGTTACATTAATTTATTATAAAATTATATTTTCTTGTATTTTATGCCGAACTTGTAGTTTAAATTATAATATTAAATAAATTA
>DWHP01004677.1:0-12418 GCA_018247895.1 Parnassius honrathi
TATATATATAGCGGGTTTTTATTCCTCATTTCAAATTAGTCCAGACAGATACACAAACAGATGGATTGACAAAAATTTTACGAATAGGTGTATATGAAAATAACCCCTGAGGCCAATAAGAGGCAGCTAATTCGATATTGCTGGCAGACACTTTAATTTTATTTCTATCTATAGATGTTTATTTAGTAAAGCAAACCCTAAAGCAGCTCTAGGTGAAGTGACTACCTAACGATGTACAATAAGAACGGATAGACGATGGAAACAGGTGGCTCAGCTGAACACAATCTACTTGTATTAAAAATGGAGAACCGATGAATCTACTACGCGAAAATAATGTATCTTCATTTTCTATAATTATCAAGGTTTCAAACTTCCATGATTTTTTCTACCGCCGATAAATAAGCATTTATTGCAATTAAAATTCAATTATTGTCGACCGAAATCGAATTCAGATTTTTCTTTACCTTACCGTATAAATGACGTTATAGTGCATTTGATGGTATCTGGATATTGCGGCTTCGAAAACATTTGCATCTTTACTCGATTAATAATCAAAATCCTGATGCGTTGTCACCAGCGTTGTCCTTCCCCGGTTGAACGGACCCGAGCTACAAGTATAATAAAGCAGCATTGCTCTATCATGTATTATGTACTTATGACAATTTACAGCGAACTTCGCCTTTGGACTACTACAACTACTACCCTAAAATAATACAAATTTTTATTTCAAAAAACGTTTCCCTCATATTAGGATTTTTCCTCTATCATGGAGGCAGCTTACAAACATAAATTGCACAACGCACATGGAAAAACACACAACAAACAGCCCTTGAACAATTATTTCTAGGCCATACAAATACTTATTTCCTGCGGGATTCAAGCCCGCGGCCCCTGCGCCAAAACTCATTGCTAAGCCACTGCGTCACGGAGCCGAACAAATCACGTAGTGTACATATCGTCCATGTAATTTAGCAATTTTAAGTGAATTGCAAAATAAGGCAACAAAGTCACCGTTATTACACTTCAAATAAAATTGAGTTTGTGCAGATGAGATGATTGCAAAATAAGAAAAAGATATATTTCCTTCGTCACAAAAGTCATTACTGCAAACTTGTAATATGCGCAACCACACGGAAGAGACGGAGGGACTTGGAAGCGCGCGACCGACAACTACAAAACAAGCCGACGAAATAGGAAAGAGAAAGCAGGTAACGATGTCTATTTTTACACGTGGGCAGATCTTAATATGAAAATCTCTTAAAATTAAAAAGATTATATTATTTATAATGAGCGTTTTCATTTGTCCAAATTACAAACATGCCAAACATTTGTTTACGTGTTAGAGCCGCGCTGCAGTCATGTTACGGTTGTAACACGTATGTATATCAAGCACTTCCTAATAATTTGCAATACGCGATGACCTCGACACAGCACCTGCTGACGCTGCCCACGCGTGTCGCCACCCGGATGCAACGCGATCATCGCTGCTAACTCTGCACCCCGATCGACGTCGATACGCGTTTCCCGGATTGCAACATTTTTATTGTATAGAATCAAATTTATCATTCTGTACGTGCTATTATATTTTTGATATAAAACATGTCGTGGCGGTATTTTGTAACATATTAATTTCAAAATAAACTCTGACGCCTTGAATTGTAATTATTACCTTGAAACATAATTGCTAATAAGCTCAAAGTTTGAGGCGTCAGATTCTATAACATAGACTATGTAAGATCAACAGCGTATTTCTAAATCCTATTTTTATGTAACATCGTAAAAAGTTCTGCCATTCTAATTTTAATAAAATGTTCGAGTCATTTAAAGTACATCGAATATTCCCTAAGATTCTTAGGGCTAGGCTAAAACGCAAAATATTTTTTTATCCTATCATGATCATCGCTTCATTAAGTCTTTACTATGGAAGACGTTGTGACACGAGAAAAATAAAATTAACCTTTTAAAATTCGTTACAAGCAAGTCAAGAAAGTCTAAGAAAGCTATTTCATTATGTCAACTGAGTAAGATTATACTGTGCGTTTCAAAATATAAATTTCAGTATGTGCATAATTGATTCACAAGTCCACAGCTGAACATTTGCGTCCTCCAAGAAATGCTACAAAGCTCAGTCCTGAGTCACCTACATCCATCGATTTCCTTAACCGGTTTTCATTTAATCTAGTAGTGGGCCGCGTAATACTTTGCTCGCCAAAATGAGTCTGACTCGAGAACTTTTCTTCCCCAATATTATTAATTAACAATTTATTTGCATTTGAAATGTATGTCCCTATTTGTTGTAGATTGGAGCTATATGGTCGGCCCATTCGAATCAGTATTCAACTTTACGTCTTTAGTTTTAAGTATAAATTTATTAACAAATTTGTGTTCTACTAACTTCATTACCGTTGAAGTAGTTTAGGGTAAAGTTGGAGAATTATTACAACTCGCATACATATCCAAATATGTACAATGAGTTGTGAATTCCATGAAATTACTTGCAAAGCTCATAATCGGCTTTGTAAAGCAAGCCATAACGTCGTCGGTGTAAACTTGACGGCAATTAAACTACATCTCTTGTGACATGGTGTCAACTTTTATTAAACTTTAGTGAGTGCGCCAATGTTAACAAATATATCATAACGAGTATATTAACTTTGTTTTGTTCTAGTTGCGTCTTAACATTAAGAGCACACGTATTTCGAAGATTCGACAACCGACATGGACGCAAGGTTCTCGAGTGGCAGCCTCGTACCGATAGGCAAAGTTTGGGCGGCCCCCCACTAGATGGAGTGACGACTTGATAAGACAAGCAATAAATCAATGGAAGCGGGTGGCTCAGGACCATGTTACGTAGCATTCTTTCGGGGAGTTGTAACACAAATCGGTTGGCTAAACTGAGAAAGGACCACGCTCTCACAGGATACAAAACACAGCAGCATGTTAAAATAGCAACATAAGCTGCTATATTTCATAGGACTAATGTAGAGGACCGGAGATCCTTTCTAAAGTAAACAAGGCATTATAGCTTAGTCCTCAGGAGTAATAACGTATTTGCGTTTTGATTCCTAAGTGACGATATAACCTACGTGGTCGTCTTTGGTCCACAGCGTCCACTTTAACTATAAAAAATATTCTATTATTTCTTGTATAAATCAAACTAAAATAACCATTCATTATTAAATATAACTACGTTAGATGCTTACATATTTGTTTCTTAGATTTCTGAGGCAAAAAATTAAGTTCCCTAAATAATTGTATTTGATCCGTGTAAGAGTGTTATATTTTTTTTAAATAATTTTTTGTTCATACACAATTATAATTAACAAACTTACCCAGCAGTTTAATTTATATTGCTGTTTCTTTTTTACTTTTCCTTTCTAAAAAGATAAAATATGATCACACACGCACACAATCGCAGTGTACACGCACACGTTCGACTACGAGTATAGCTCATTCAACTTCATGAATTGCTAGAACTATAATAATACCTAGTTTGCCACTCATAACTTAATTTTGAAGATAGTGACATATTATAGGTATTCAATGTAATTTATCTGTTGCAGTAAGATGGTTAAAACCGTGATATTGTTATATCCCTGGGAATATAGCTATATACGGTTATATAGTTATGTGATAGCGGTTCCTTACTATCTTACAAGACTAATGTAGTGAAATAATTGTAATTGTAAACTAAATGTACAGAAGCACACTCGTGTAGAAAATGTTCGTGTTATTGTTATCGCAGTATCGTCATATGGTGAAAGATACTAATCGCAAATGTTTTCTGTTATCAACAACGAAAAAAATATTCTGGACCAAAGAGATATATCTGTAGGCAACTTAAAAAGGCTGCTGAAAAAAAAGAGTCCTCCAACTAATTTTGTGCCATTGACATTGGATCTTCTGTTCCAGTTGTATTGTTGTTCATGTTAATTTTTTTGACTGTGGGTTTAAGGTACGACTGGGGTGGCCTGTGATGCTGCGGAACGTTGTCAGAGTTTGTTATTGAAACTGATTTCCTGTCAACCAAGTCGTGGAGGCCTTAGTAGAAACTTTCAACAGAAAGTACTTTAATTTATTGTTTATATTATGTTTTAAAAAATACGTAATTTTGTAGTCTGCTAATAGGAAACCTCCGGCCAACAACAGTACATTTCAAATGACACATAAACCAAGCCAAAACGAACTTAACTTCTTGTATCTATTAATTAATATTTTTTATGCATCTATTATCACCTAAAATCAACAACGAGATAATATATATAGTTATTATATAGTAGTTGAGCATGGTTTCAACATCACTTGGTATTCAGGAAGAATCAAGAACCTTTACCATTCATCCGCTCAAGATGAAGCAATTTAAGGTAAGTTGTAAGAGCCTTATATATAGTAAGTGTATATTCTATCTATCTTACTATCCCTCACCTCTTGTAATAAAACTTCGGTGAGTTGTTGTGCTTAACAAATAAAATAAAGTTCTTAATAAATTCATAGGAATTTGACAATAAAGAGAGAAGTTAGAATAACAGTTTTCTTTATCTCTAATCAACTGATATCGCTTAACATTACGAAATCTGACAAACAATGAAACGGTATACCACATATCACAACTGTGATTGTTGCGAGGCCATAATTAGAAAGACCAACTAACAGTCCACCTGATGGTAAGTGGATAAATCTGTCAATGGAAATCTGTAACCAACCTTAAACGAAGTAGGCTACCAATTTGTTTTCACCTTTAAGGAGGAATGCCTCAAAGTAGAAATTAAAAAAAACAATATTTGTAACTACAAAGTACTAACTCTATATGATACCATACATTATATCTCCTCTGGAGCAAAAGAGGCATGCAAGCTATTTGGCGCCAGAAATAGGAAAGAGGGTATAGAGCCTATTCAGACGGTCTCTTTGGCGGAGAGGGAGTCAGTCTAATTGTTGATAAAAACAGTGGTACTCAAACATTTTCTTCCTCACTACGTCGAAAATATTTTAGGAAAGCTGTTTTCTTGTTGCTAGATTGAACAAGACATAGTGCCAAATTTTAATCTGTTTCTGAGTAAAATGCTGGCATTTAAGAAGTATTTTCTTTTATAAACTAACGTTTGTATATTAATTAACCATTTTTATAAACCAACGATAATAATTAACTAATAATTGACTTGTAATACTATTATGCGTTTATTTTGTTCGATAATTATATCATAAATATTTTTTCTATTCATCCGATCTTGTCTAAAGTAATAGAGAATACAGCGCAAAAGCAACAATCTCAATTCCTAACTGTTCACAGCCTGTTGAGTCCTTTTCGATATGATTTTCATCCAGGCCGTAGCACCATCAACGCTCCGACTAAATTCAGTCTGATGATATTCAATATACAAAGAACAAGAGACTTCTTGCTTTTCTAACATTGTTGAATTTCAGCAGTGCATTTAATTCCGTTGATTATGAAATACTTCGTGATATTTTTCGTTCTTAAAAATTTCACCCACAGAAATCTCTCACATTATGTGTCACATGAGTAGGTTTTCTCTGAGTGGTGTGATCTTACGGTGGGTGTTCGTCAGGGTTGTGTTCTTCCCCTCCTCTTCTCTATTTTCAACAATACTCTCATCAATTTTCTCTTCTCTCGATAATATCTCCATGCCGATGACTTGCAATTATATCTTCACTTCAAATTAACGATATAGGGAGGCTATTAATTAACTTAATGCTGACTTAAGTAGCATAATCAGTTGGAAAAAATCCTTTGGTCTTCTTGTTAACCCCGGTAAATTCCAAGTTATAATTATTGGCAGCTCATATATACTTAACTTCTTAGACAGTTCGAAAATGCTACCTATTAGTTATGATAAAACTCAGATTGCGTATACGGGAGGTGTCAAGAACTTAGGTGTTATCTTTATTAATATTTTATCTTGAGTTGCTTATTTGAATAAAATGAACACCCTTTTCAATCTCTCAAGCTTCCCCGGATGTTTTATTTTTTAATTTCTCGGGTAAATATCACCGAGTACCGGAACAAAGTTGTGTCTAAATTAGAAACTTTGTTGAATAAAGTCCGCATTCTATCGTGATTGCATCCAGCGTCGGCGGCCGAGCACTTTTTGATCGGCTGGATTCACTAACGCTGCGAAAAATGTTGCATCTCTTTGCGTATTCTATAGAATTTACCACGTGGAATGCTCAAAAGAATTGTTCGGACTAATTCCAGCCGCTCAAACTCACCACCGCACATCGCGACAGAACTAGATATACCATCCTTATCACCTGGATGATTGACGATCCACTACTCTGCAATTTACAGGAAGTTTTTTCCTCGCACTTCCTTGTGGAATCGACTACTTTAGCGATTTTTCCAGACCGATACGATTTATAGCCAGTTTCCATTAAGCAGTGATCCTGTTCATTATTATGTACTTATATTATACGTACTATACCTACTTGCTTTACATACTACAGAACCATTTCTCTTGTTCACAGAGTTTGCTGGAAAAGAACTATTAATAGGGTTAAGCTCGCCTTTGTACATCTTAATTAAATATTTGAAATTTTTATCATACTAAAGGGTGTACAATAAATAATAAATTTGAACAATAAATATTTTGTTTCCGAAAACAAACAGGTTATTAAAGTACAAAAGCCGGCAAGCTACCGCCTTAAATTGAAACGGATGAGATCACAATCGTATTAGTGTCAGCTTTATGGAACAAAGTGTTTCCATAAATGCAACCTAATGAAGTAGATTTAAAAGAATTAAACAAGATCTGAAACTATAAAGGTTTAAAATATTTAATGCAGTTTAAAGTAAAATAACTACGAAAATTATCTCTTTATTTTATAGAATAGGGCTGACAAACGAGAATAACATTAAATCCATGGAAGACATGAAGAAAAAGGAAGAAATCAAGAAGAATGCGCGATATATGTGGTAGAGCCACGCTCTTGCTATTATTGTTGAAGCATGAATGGATCGACTCGACCGGAACGACGAAGAACTACGCTCTCACATAATATCAATGTAAATTACTGGCTTGATGCTACTGTGTTTCTTATAGTAAGTGTAGACATCCGGAAACCGTTTTTAATAGATAGATGGCATACATTCTTAAACATCAGAGATGAAAACACATCTGCATTTGGGTTTTTATGGGTTTTTATATTTTATGGTGCATAGACGGTTCACAATTTTATCTCATGTATTAAAAAAATATCCGCCCCTTAAAGTCCACCGCTGGACATAGTCTTCTATCGTCGTAGAGATAATTAGCCTTATTTGATCATTATTCGTCACTTTTTTACCCTGATTGATGATAGTAGCGCCAGATATGTCACACCTTTGACCAGCCGTGTCTGTCGCTGGTACTTTAAGTTATGCGGGTATTTTACGTTAGGTGATAACGAGATGGTACACCGGAAGTCAACATATCTTTGGCCTTTCTCAATAGTTGCCTCCTACAATACTCATGGGACAAATTGGGGTATGGGATCTCTTGCGCCAGCACAACACCTCTTACATATTTAGTCCAGTAAAGTTATAACAACAGATTTCTAACAAATTTTAAAAATTTAAACGTCTTGTGTTTGAATAAGAATACGTAGTAGAACTATAGTGCAGGAATGTTATGGTTGTAGCACGGATGCGTCGACTCAACCGCGGAATTACCATGCTCTCACAATATACCAGTGTGAAATAGCAACTTAATGCTACAGTGTTTTGTATGCTTTGTACAGAGAATCGGCGATCTTTTTTACTAGAAACGAGGCATTCCAACATAGTTTTTTGTTCTTGGGGGTGAAAACTCAGTTTGATACTCAATCGAGGATATATGTGGGTTGTCTATGGGTCGCAGCATCCACAGAAACTATAAAAAAATCAATTTTTTTCTTGTGTATTTCTTTTAATATTCAATATCAAGCAAGACGATTGCACTTAATGCAGATGTAATAATTATTCCCGGTTTAATTAAAACGACTTAAAGTTCGTGAGGAGAATGCGAAATCGGGATTTCATAGTGCAAACTAAGTCAATTCTGACAGACTGAACGTTGAATAATTTACTTTACGAAATGCAAGTCACAGCTCATTTTGATGTAAGTAATAGAGCTGACTGGGTTCCGAAAATACGAATTATTTATTTAAACACTTTACGAGTAAGGGATGTTTCTATACAAACGAAATTTTAGAGTGTTTTGATAAGCACAACTTCAACGTAAATTTAAGACACGACCAGGGAGTTTTTTCCTTCCTTCCAATGGTTTTTCTCTGCTTTCTTTTTTACTCTTTGTAATAGTTTCATTCATCTAGAATGAAGAAATGAGCCACAATTACTGTTCTATCTACATTCAATACAACTGTTTCAAACCATTTGTGTTATTCTTCAAATGCTAGGCATCGGCTGGGGTGCAAAAATCAGGGTTCTCCATATATTTGGTTCTATGGACACTAAGCTATTAAAATTTAATCCTTTTTCAGCAAGAAACATAATAGTTATTGTACAACTCTGATGGAAACCGTTTGCCGGTACAGACTACTTAGCAACTGCGTTATATTTTCTTTCATTTTGATAATATTTTAAGAACATTTATAATCGATACCGAAACATTAATACAATGCAACAAAGTAATATTCAAACTCTGGCACTGCGGTCGTCGATCAGCTTGCCAAGCGTGGATTTAGGCAAATCCTCTCCACAACGGTAGAAACATGTGTCAGCAGCATTTTCCTGTAAACAACTCAATCTAACAAACGAACTGGTTGCCAACTATAACACTATCTCGTAATATATTATTATCATCTAATTGTCATTGGTAGATGTCGTGATACGAAGATATTAACAATATAACATATAAATGCAATCTCATCATGAATGAACCTATATGCACGAATAGGTTGGCACAACCGGAGAAGGACAATGCTCTCATAGAATACTAACGTAGCAGCAAAACACTGTGGCGCTTGGTATGGTGGATGTGGAGAACCCATTTTTACCGATAACGAGGCATTTCACCTTAATCAATGCATGACAACGTATCTGCATTTTGATTACTAATCGATAGTAGATGTAGGACTATCAGGTGGAATATGTGCTCATTGGCCATCCTTAATTATATTAAAAAGTAGAATAAACACGAAAAAGTTATAGTTTGCACTGTTTTGATAACTTCTAACATAATATGCAGAAACTTGCATTTGTACATCACGCACATTTTTTATTGTTTCAATAGCATTGTTTTAATTTATTTAATTATCTTTGATATTTTGTATGCGTGATTCAACCTTTCCGGAAACCGGCTTGTTCGGAAGGCTGGAAGTCGTCGAGTCTGTGTGCGAGACGATTCATAATTACTTTCGAAAACAGTACGTAGACGTAACTTAGAAGGGAAATCGGCTTATGGTTCTTCGAGAGAGGGTCCTTTCTGGCAAAATAAATCATCGCAATTCTGCTCCACGTCTCCGGAGTAGTGCCACCATGGAAGACGGAATCAAAGAGCTTCTGAAGGACTTTAAGTACCGACTTTCCACCCGCTTTTAGAAGCTCCGCTGTAATTCCATCCTCGCCTGGAGCCTTGCCGATTTTAAGGTACTAGAGTGCCATTCAAATCATGCTCAGACTGACATCCGGGATATCATCGGAATAGTATCGGGTAAGACTCGTTCCTGGATCATTACTCACCTTGCGTGTGGCTCCAACGATGACGTTTACAGCTGCCCATAGATCTTCTCAATCTTACTCAATATCTCAGGTCTCTCGAAAACGATGCCGTCCTACTCGGTCTTCAGATTCGACGGTTGGGTCTTTTTGGTAGACAGATTTCTGGCAAAGACTTCGGAGCCTTGGTTTGTTTTTGCTTGGATATATCTGTTCAGTTGCCTGTATGCTGTCAAATCTGCTGAACACTGCAGCTTTATTTCCCGTCTAACAGCCATGAGATTAAGAATGTACTCAGAGAGTTTATGTGTTCTTCTGTGACGGGAATTACAGAACTTAGCTTCGACCACATGGACAGTTTCCACGAGATGGTCACTCATACCGCAGACTGTATTGCAGTCTTCTTTGCGTAAGTCCTATATCATATTGGTACCTGCATATAACATCTGTAGATATTGAATTGATTGAATTTCACGGAGAGCGATATTGAAAGATATGCGCTTAAATATATTGTAGCGTGTCACACACTACAAAGATGCGATAAATTGTCTGTGTATATGAGCGGTACATAATTTAATCAATTCCCTTAACTCTCTTTTACCGCCTCAAAATATTATCCTGTTTTATTTGCTTTGTGCTCATAGGTAAAAATTATATCTTTACTAGCCTGTAAAGTTTACTCCTGCATATAGGTATTTTCTATTCTAGAGAGGATTATTATCTACGAAATTATTACTTACAAAGTTAATAAATATTTTTGTAATATTATACAACTGTATCATAGATACGACTGGGTTATTTGTGAGAGTAGTAAATAAATATTATTTTTTATCTTATGTGTTTAATAATAATTACCTGTTTCAAATGTCTACCTCACCAGTACAAAGTGGACCCTGGCCGTTAAGCATAACGGACAAGGGACTGACGACATTGTGGTATGAGAAAATCTCCCATGTAGTATTTGCCTAAGGCCAATTCCGACATATATACTTAATTTTAGCAACGGTAGCAGGTCAATTAATAACTTAGTTGTTTGCAAATTATTTAAATATTGTATAAATATAACGGGCACATAAGTAAGAATACTGGCGGGATAAATCCTTGTTTAAGTACTTATTATTGCTTATATATCCCTCACACCCAGAAGCCAAATTGCAAATGTTCGGACGACCTTGAGTAACATACTTTCACCCTTGTTTACTTTCTAGCTGAAGAGTGATTATATATATCTACTGAGAGCAGATAACACAACTTTCTTCTATGAAACATTTGTTACTTATTTGTAAGACACTTAATCAGGAAAAGCAATTTAGTACCCTATTTACAACTTTTTTTTCCGATTTCCGAACGTACTATGTTGCAATAAAAAAAAATATTTTAACTCACAGACACAGACTCACTGTTTTTAACATTTTCTATAAGTAACAAAACTTTAAATTCCAAAATAGCATAAGCCATATACAGTACGGTGCACGTGCGTAACAAAACCCACTACCCTATATATTCCCGTGGGTGTCGTAAGAGGAAATCAACCTACGGGATTGGCAACAGCGTCTTCTTAATAAAAACTAAAAAGCGGTAGTTGCCAACCCACCTTCCGAGCGTGACAAATTAGACAAATATCACCCCTGAATCATAATTCAGTTTATGTTCTATATATCTAGGGCTATATTAAGCAGTGAACCTTTGATATGCTGTAACGGTTATCACAGCTTGATGTACAACAAAGAGTTTTGTATTGTATTTTATAGTGTTGTAAACCGTTTGCTTTTAATGCTCACGTAATTAACGTGTCAAAATAATTTATCCAAAATATAATGTGGTTGGTAACATATTGTCGTACAGAATCGAAATATCAAGAGTATTTTCACAGGCAGAATTCTAATATTAGACTGTAGGAGTGGTACGAAATCCTTTTTTATTTTTGACTTATTTATTTCCTTATTCCATAAAAACAGCATTGGTTAATTGTTCATTAGAAAATATGTAGTTTTATGTATTGGTATAAACACCACACCGCCCAAACCGCTTAACGTAGAAATCAGAAATTTGGACAGTACTAGTAGTTGCCTCCTACGGCTTAGGCATCTATATTCTATACTAACTAATGATTTTTGATAATTCAACCCCTAAAATGGTGAATGGGGGTGTTACAGCTTGTACGAAACTTTTTATTTTACCCCCGTAAAATAAACGATTGACACGAAAATTACTGTAATCTGTAATTAAAATATATTTCTCTCTCCTAGCCGCTTCCGGCTACAGCGACCGTTTTTTTCTCCTTTAAGTAAGTTTTATTGCTCCGCCCGTTCATGTGCTCGCGAGTGACAAGTATAGCCGATCTTAGCAAGAAAAGTGCAAGCACACTTAGAGCAAGTGAGAACACTGTCGCAATAATTATATTGTATAACCGCAGGTGGACGGGCTTTAAGTTCCTCTCGTTTAGAATCTAGATCTTGTACGCGCGTAATTAAAATAAATGATTACGTATCATGCATTTTTTTAATACAACGGGTAGCCAGCGATGTTTAAATTTGTATGAAGAAAAAATAATTAAAGACTTCTTTAATTTGTTGGCAACTACTCTTGTAATGAAATAATAAGATATCCATTTTAATGTTTCAAAAAATATTATAATTGTCAAGAAAAGTAAGTTTCGACATGACTATTAAAATTAAAACCTTTCAATGAGAAACTAAGTAAAAGGTGTTTAAGAATTTT
The DNA here is from genome assembly GCA_018247895.1 of Parnassius honrathi. NCBI lineage: Eukaryota > Metazoa > Arthropoda > Insecta > Lepidoptera > Papilionidae > Parnassius > Parnassius honrathi. The sequence goes on from DWHP01004677.1 coordinate 12,374, forward strand.
TGGATACTCCTGGGACAAAAGATATTATAAAATTGTAAGCTATTT
>DWHP01004678.1:0-12416 GCA_018247895.1 Parnassius honrathi
GTACGAAACATTTAAAAGTAATATAATACACAACACACAACATATAGTGAAGCTATCAATTATAAATTAAGTAGAAATGGTTCAAAGATTTAACGCGGGTGACCCAAATGCTGTGTTCGACATACTTACAGTTGACGAAAGCTGGATTTCTTGTTATGATCCTGAAACTAAGAGACAGTCTGCTGTCTAGGTGTTTCCTTACGAGGAACTAAAGTGAAGAGAGGTCGAAGCGTGAGAAAAAAGATGGTGGCCTCGTTCTTCGGAAGGGTAGGTCATTACGCAACAATTATTGTTTTAGAGGATCGAAAAACAGTTACTGCAAGGTACACTAACAATTTTTTGCCACTTCACGACCTCGCAGTAGGATCCTCCTTCACCACGACAACGCCTCGTTGCACACCGCCAAGCAAACAATCGCCTATTTAGCGACGTCAGACGTGGAATTACTGGGTCACCTATAGCTCCGACCACGCACCTTTCGATTTTTATTTATTTCCGAAAATAAAAGAAAAACTTCGAGGAAAACGTTTTAGGGACACCGAGGAAGCAACGGCTGCGAAATGCCGTCGAAGAGATCCCTAAGGACGAGTGGGCAGAGTGCTTTTCTCAGTGGTTCCATCGGATGCAGCGATGTATTGATGTAAACGGACGCTATTTTGAAAAGATATTAAAAGTAATAACTTGCTAGTTTGTTCAGTTTTTGATTTTCTAAGAATTTTCGGTGTCACCCTCGTAAGACATAACAGTTTATTTTTTACCCGGATCTTAGCTATTTCCTTTTCAACATATTTAGTGTCTATTATGTTATAATAGTAGTTATTTCGTTTAAGTAAAAACCTAATATTCTATTCATTAGGTTTTCATTAGTTATCAGTGGTTATTTGGGGAAATTTAGTATAATAAAGATAAGAAAGTTGCTTTTAACAAATCGTTTAGAGATGTTTTTGATTTGATGTTATCTCTTATTAGATTCAAACCAGTTCTTTGGTTGATTATTGATTTCTGTTTTTTAGCCTACGTCCATAACTTAAATTACTACGTTACTTCTATTTTTTAGCCTTTAAAACTCCACTGCTGAACACAGACCTTTCCTACTAGAAATTGCTTTAATCGTTGCGATTGGTGGCAGGCTGACGATGGCTGTACCGGGCTACCAGGCATCGTGCATCTTTGACGTTGATGTTCGTCGCTGATCTGGATATTTTAGGGTGACGCAAACGAGATGGTTTACACCTAACCATTAGAAGTAATAAAATTACTATGACATGATGATGATGGTTTCTCTTTCACCGTCACCACACCACTAAAATCACTTCTATAATTTTATAATAATTTGTCCGCAGATCATGGTTATCGATGAGAATGAGGCGCGCTTACGAGTACGCTACCCTCTTAACTGCGAGAAAAGGCGCAACTACAAGTTTGATATCGCCGCCGTCGGCTGCGATGGCTCCTACTCTAACACGTGAGTGTTGACTACCTTCATCTTGTCACTTGGCTTATGGGTTTGTCCGCCTAAAACTCACGCTCAGGTTTGCTAATAGAGTCATGAAGTCACGCGTCGATGGAAGGTAGATGCAGCGTTGCTAGAGGAATTAAGCAGACAAACGCGAGACGAGAAAATTGGGAAGAGTGATTATCGGGAAACCTTCTGACCGCATCTTATAATTCACTATTAATTTTACCATCATAGAATAAGATTTACAAAAACGTCCAGTTATTTCTACTGCTCAGTATGACAGGATACATTGTATTTAGTAATGATGCAAGATGATGTTGTGACCAGGATTAAGAAGAGAATACTTCTGTGGTTTGGTTATTTACAAAAAATGAACGGGAAAAGAGTAAAAAAGCATTTATTAGCATTTATGTTGCAAAAGTGAACGGCAGAGTCGGTAAGGGACGCCCTAGACTGAGTTTATCCACCAAATTATTAATTAACGATATAGTATTAAAGAAGATATCCATACATTACCTAAAAATTTAAACGCAAACTTAAAGTTACGTGGCAAAATATATCAAGTAAATTCTAATCTACGGCGACGAGGAGGAAGCAACTCTAGAAAAAATTTATCTATTTTATTAAACTACTTTCTCATTTACCATTTTAGTATTGCTATTTAACTTCTATCTCAGGGTCCCGGTTCACATCACGGTGACGGACGTGAACGAATTCGCCCCGGTGTTCAGCCAGGCCGCTTACGTGCGGTCAGTTGACGAAGGCAAGATTTATGATGAGATCGTGCGAGTGGAAGCTACCGACCGTGACTGTACACCACACTATGGCGACGTGTGCAAGTATGAGATTGTCACGGACAGAAACCAGCCTTTCACTATCGATAACGAAGGTAAGGTGTTGAGTCAGCTTTAGTTTGCTTATATTTGTAGCCGAAAGACACTCATGTGATTTTTGTTGCTTTTTTTCAGGTGTAATCCGCAATACCGAACCCCTGGATTACGATAAATCACACAATCACATCCTGTCAGTTGTAGCATATGATTGTGGTATGATGCAGTCTGCTCCAGTGATGGTCACCATCAAAGTCAACAAACCCTGTCGTGCGGGATGGAAAGGTATAATATGTATTATTAACTTATTTTATGAATTGCTGTTCACATACAAATAATGATTTTTAACGTTGATAGTTATGCATGAATACCAATCTATTGTAATCATTATGACTTATCTATCTTTCCAGCATAGTAGAGGATGTCGACAATACCATAAAAGTCAATAGTATGAGACAAAAACGGTCACCCTTGGGAAATTCTCACATGGAGGTCACTAATTTGTTCAAAGTATTGTTAAATAATTTTAGATAAAAACTCCCATTAATTTTAACTTAAAAAAATATTTAGGAAAATTATAAAAATGAACAGTCTAAGATAGATTCTATGCAAATAAGAGCAATACAATAGCGTTAAGAAGTGTGCCATAGTATTTTTTTCATTTAAGCTATTAAATTCATACACTTATAAGTACATTATTGTATATAACTATATAAGTTTTTATTACTAACATAACTTCTTTTTCTTCATCATCATGGGCTTCTCTCGTTGAAGTAAGGATTTGCCTTAATCGTTACACTCTGCTGGCAGATTGATGAACGCCATAGCCTTCGTACGTACGCTGCTGCCCATTGCCGGTCTGTTCAGTGTAGTAACAGTGTCCTTCCGAGAGATGTTGGTGTAACCATCTTTTTTTTACAACAGACGTAAAATACTCCGACGACAGGCAGTAGTATTATAGGTGCTTGCGTTTGGCCCTGGGATCGCGAATCCATCGTCGAGGATGACTATGGATTCCAGTGATTATGGCAATTCCACAAAGAGGCCTAGTTTTTATTATAAGCCAGTGCTTCACCATAATCCCACCTGGTGATAAGTGGTGATGAAACCCTGGATAGTAGATCACATTGTCTTAGCGTAACAAAATCTTATTTACCCTTGCCTTAAAGACGCGCAAATGGTATTCGGACGGAATATATCTTGTTGTGGATTTTTACGGGGCTGATGATGAAGAGGGTTAGCTATGTTGCAGCAATATTATGGTACATACATACGTAAACACTCACGCCTGTCACCCAGAGGGGTAGGCAGAGACTACAGACTTCCATTTGGCACGATCCTGACACACCTCTCTCCGCTCTTTCACATCCATATACCTACGCATACATGCTCGTCGGTTAAGGGAACTCCTCAGTCATACATGTTTTTGTAAAATTTCAACAGTAATTTATTATCAACCCCCAGGCTATATCAAGGTTTTGCACCAATCAGTTACTTTGTATGTAAAAGACCTTCAATAGTATCTGTATTAAGTCTGTTGCGTTGTTTTGTATTTATTAAATTTATAGATGAGAAGATCCTCTCTACGGCGGCTTTGGTATGATGTAGAATTAAGATTGCAGAAACAAATTACGACAGCGTGGGATATAATTGATTGCCGTAGTTAGCAGGATCACGGGCTGCAGTGACTTTACACCAGTAGGTTTCGAGATCTTCTGCTTCATCAGGCGCTAAATCTTTATTATTACGCAAAAATCGCCACTCTGTGTCTAGTTGTAACAGTTCATCAACTGAGATCAAATTTGGAAATTTTACTGCCAAAGTGACCAATAAATCAATTCTACGAGACTTGACAGCTTGTGGGTCAAGAAACTGCATTTGTTTAAACACATCATTGCTGAAATTGTACCTTTTTTTACCTGCTTTTTTATTGAAGGGGCAATTCAATAAAAAAGTCAAGGCATTTGAGTTTGAATGCTTCAATATCTTCTTGGTGTAGAGCGTTTGAACTCGTAGAGACAAGGGAGGCTGAAACCTTTGCTCATAGGTAAAGATCATCTATTGATTTGTAATAACGTGGATTGTCAATCTGAATTAAACCGACTTCAGTTCGCGAAACGTATCCATCGTCCATGTAACATTCCAATAAAGTTTTAAAAACAGTCACCATGTTTTCATGCATTTTATGAATTTGCGGCCGCTCTGACTGCATCAGCTTATTCATGTTATTAAATATCTCTAAACTCCAAAACTCTAAATATAGCTTGTTATATGGATTTTTTAATCCGAACAATATCGAATCAGCATTCAAGTGGTCCGTAAGAGGGGTTTCAGTGAAATATAATTTTAGTGCGCCATACTGTTCTAGAATACGGCAAACTGCTGCTCTCAGCGAAAACCATAGAGTTTGAACGGGATGGGGGATTTTATGAGGTTTTAGATCTAAGAACTGCTGAAACTCTTTTAGAATTCCTGTTCTTATGGGGCTGTTATGAAAATAATTATAAATGTCTCGTATGAGAGTTTCGGGCTCTCTTGACGATTTTAAACAGGCATACGATGCACAGAGATGGAAAGAGTGGCATACACACTTCAGTATAAACAGGTGAGGGTTATCGGCAATTAGACGGGATGATAATGAGTTGTGCTGACCCATCATGGCATTCGCATCATCAGCGGCAAATCCGATAAGATTTTCCATTGGGACGTTATTGTTACTCAAAACTTTTTTAATATGTTGGTATACCTTTTCAGCAGTAGCCTCTTCAAGGGGTATGAGACAAAGAAATACATCCTCAACTTTTCTTTCAAAATAACGTGCTAATATGCATAAATGCTTAACACATCCCCTATCTGTGCTTTCATCGACGATTAAAGAAAATTTAAGTTTTTGTAACTTTTCTATTATCATTTGTTTTGCAGTTATGCCAGTCACATTTTTTACAATAACTGTAGTTTTTGTTCTGTCACAACTAATACTTTTTGCAGTTTGTGAATCGGGACACATGCTTTTTAAAAAATGTGGCATGTGTTCCATAACATTCATGGGAATATTATGTTCAGCGATAAACGCTGCGAGCAAAATTTCTCCTCTTTTGACTGGTTCAATACTCTTGTTTTAAAATAAATCTGTCATTAATGTTTGTGAGCTGGATCCACCAGGACTTGAATTTACGTGTTTGTTTCCTTTCGTGTGTCTGAAAAGATCATTCTTCCCAGCACTTCCAATTGAAAGATCTGTGTTACAAAATGTACAAAAAGCAAAGTAAACACCTTTATTACTAGGTTTTAACCACGCCTTATAGGAAGAATCTTCCATCCAATTCCGATTAAACTTTTGCATCACTCTGGGTTTTTTAGATGTCATAATGGTTCACAAAAGAAAAGCGCAATCAATATTATATATAATATATATTGTTACGGCCCTCAGTTGCCCTGGCAAAGGTCGACTAGGTCAGGGCCCATAAGTAACCAACTCGACGAGCAACAAAGGGGATGGCCCAAATGGACTAGGGAAAATTATTATACATATGACTAGCAAGCAAACCAATTTACCTAGTTCCGGAGTAGGGTCGACCACAAGGTAACGTCAGAGTTAAGTGGTGGTAGTGTGTGTGTAGTGTAAGAAAGTGTATTATATGATCTGACTTCACCGAGGTAAGCGGCGACACCCACTGTCGCTGCACTGCTTCAAAGGATGCCCTCACTTCCGGGCGCCGAACTCCAGTCTAACGTCACTTAGCACAAAACTATAATCTAAGAGTAACGCGATCTCCTTTCCGGGTCACAAAGTTTAGCATTCCACCGACAAAGCAAAATTACTCCGTACTAAATGGTACACAATGGTAACACGCGACCTAATAATTTGACCGACAGGGCCGTCGCGCACAAGAGATTGTTCCAGACTCACTCAAATTGTTTATTGCGATATCAAAATAAGCAACTTGTCGACACAAATTAACAGCAAGTAAAGTTAAATTAATCGCTCAACCTCCGAAAAAGCCTCTTTGACAACACAATGGAGGCCGTCAAGCCTGTTATAACGATTTCAATTTAACTCATCGACGCGGCAGTCGCGGTCGCGGTTTCAACCAGACTAACTAACAGCGCGCCGGTGCGGACGAATCCCTCACCGCGCAACCCGCTATCAACCGGTTCCCCGCTCGAGACTAGCGTCGTGAACGAGCGTAAACAATAGATTCAGCGTGGTTCTACCGCGTATAATGCTCAAACAGGTTTTCATTTACTCTTTTATTCATTCCAGCCTATAAAAATCCACTGCTGAATACAGGCCTCCCCTTAGATTGCTTCATAAGTGGGATATTGGTCATAGTCGCCACGCTTTACAGACGTGTTTGGAAACCGCTGTTTTTTATTTTCTGGTTAGTCTGTCGCCTCATACGGAACACACGTGAGTAACTAACTTAAATACGGAACCCTAAAATTAATAAAAAAAGGAATCCATCAGGTACAGACGACGGGGAGTAAGTAGCCCGCTTTCGTGTGCTTCGTTTTTAAATATTATTTTTATTCTTAAAATATTTTTTCTTTTAGAAATGCCAAGCAGGAATAATCGAGGGATGCGTTTTATTTATTCGCTCACACATCGCGGCTACCATATTTCACCGCGATGCTCCTAGACCTCATTATTCATGAAATGGCGATAGAAAAGAATTTATTTTGTTATCTCAGGCTTAGTGAAGATCGGAGATGTGGACTGAACCCGTTTATAACGGATGAGTAACAATACACAAAATATTTCAGCGGTTTTGTAGCATACCCAAACAACTTAATAAACAGAATAATCTATCATCGTTTTGAAGCGATTTTTGAACCGTTAGCAAGAGGATTTTTAGCTTCATTAGACTCTGGGAGCTAAAAATGGTACTCATGATTATTTCATGTTTATGAGTGAAATGGAGAACACTTGGAGCATAAGTGAAAACACTAAAGGGTTATGTTCGGAGTATCTTTGCATATTAGGTTTCAAAATTAGGATAACTATATTATAGTTGTAACACGATTGGGTCGGCTCGATCGGGACAGGACCACGCTCTCACAGAATATCAGCGTAAAATAGCAGCTTAATGCTGCAGTGTTTGGTATAGTGAGTATGAAAAACAGGGGACCCTTTTTACTGGAATCGAGGCATTCCATCTTAGTCATCAGTGGTGACAACGCATTTGCATTTTAATTCTTAATTGACGATAAATGTGGATGTCTATCGGCCACAACATCCACTTACCATCGAGTGGACTGTGTGCTCGTTTGTCACCCAATACTGTAAAAAACTGCAATAGAACCTGAGTAACCAACCTAGCCTGGCGGATAAGTAAGCTAAAAAGACAATAATAAAAATAAAAATTTAACTTAAAGAATCAACAACCGCAATGGGAAGATAGGTTGTTGAATGGCTGCCTCATATCGGTAGACAAAGGGTAGAGCGGTCAATAAATGGAGTGACGATTTTGTAAGAGTTGCAGGAATTTGATAGATGCGGACGGCTCAAGACAATGTTTAGTGGCATTACTTGAAGGGAGGCCTATGTTTTTGTACTTTTGAAAAGCTGCAACGATGATGGTGATGATGATGATAAGGTTATGGTGATAAGGAATATGGAAGACCTACGTTCAGCAGCGGACGTTTGATAAGTTATACTTTGGCGCCCATTTCACATTAATAACTTTATTCTGTGCAATTTGAAGATATTTAAGGTTATTAAATAGTCAGAATAACGTGTACAATAGTGTCAGTGTATCGTTTTTTTTTTAGTATAATAATGGCCTCCAGACCGAATTTCGGTCACAGAGGCCTGACTCAATGGAGACTAGCCATCTGCACGGGTCAGGATTATAGTGCCCAAGCGTATGCGCGTTCATAGAGTACACCACTCTCTATTTCCTCAATTTTATGGTCCTATGCGACGGAAAACGGAGAGAAAACGGCTTTACGTACTTTCCGAGGCACGGGGGTGAAACACCGCCAACTTTCTCTCTCCGGGCTGCCAGTGCGAATTTCTTGACAGGAAAATTAAATAACTGATTTTGATCCGACTTTGAACCTCAGGATCAACAACCGCTTTGACGACCAGTAGACCAACGAGGCAGTCAGCTCTTCTATCATACTCGTACTTTAAATATATGAAATTGAAATGTATGTGTATGAACTGGTATATTAGTTATATTTGTATCAGTGTATGTGTATATATGGGCCTGTGCTACCCAACATAAATAAAAAAAAGTTTTTGTGAAGTCGTGGTAGCTCAGACGGTTAGCGCTCGCTGTAAATTTCACAGTACGCGAGCAAACCGGGTTCGATCTCCGCCGGCACCAATTAAATTGTTAATTGCAATTTCAAGTGCTGATTTACCACGTGCTCGGCGGTGAAGGAAAACATCGTGAGGAAACCTGCATGTCTGAGCAATAACAAAAAAATATTTCGAAGACATCTGAAGTTCGTCGACACGACCCTTTCAGAAATGAGGGGAGGCCTGTGCCCAGCGGTGGGACGTATATAGGCTGTAACTTTGTGAATGGGTTAGTTCGACCGGGGAAGGACCACGCTCTCACAGAATACTAGCACCAAATAGCAGCTTAATGCTGCTGTGTTTCGTATGGTGAGTGTAGAGAATCGGCGACCCGTTTTACTGGAATCGAGGCATTCCATCTTAGTCCTCAAGGGTGACAACGCATCTGCATTTTGATTCTTAAACGAGGTTAAATGTGGATTTATATGGGCTGCAGCATCCGCTTACCATCAAGTGTACACGTTTGTGTGCACGTTTGTCGTCACCTTTATCCTATAAAAACAAACCAGGACAGGGTTGACATGGTGACAGGTTTTCCTATTATATAGAGTAGTTATCCAAAAGGTGCTGCTGCTCAGCTACCGTCTCAGTGGTCCTCTGTCGCCCCTTACGAAACCTATAGGAGTTGATATGGGGTAGTGTATTTCTTACAAAATAAAAAAATCTAAAGTCTTTATTCTGTCCAATTTAAGTCTAAAAATACAATTTTGCCGTGTTTGGAGATTCCGTTTAAGCTAAGTAAATTGTTTGTGCTTGGGAACTCGTTTTTCAAAAAATAGTTTTACAACATAAATTGTAGACTATAGTTTAAATAAGATAATCATTTAAAAATAAAGTATGCATGCAATTTTTACTCTTGTGTGATTGAATGGGAAAATTTAAGCGTTTAAGTGTATGTATGATAAGGACGAATGTATGCATGTGTTGACGTGTGCGTGTGCGTAAGTGTAAGTGTTAACCTTACGTTGCCATTTTTTTAAGTAAGCAAGGTGATTAACGAATGAAAAATGGCGTTGGCGTCGTTAGAAATGACTATGGGAATTGCCAAAAAGATTTCCTTCCAAACATTTGAACATTCTTCTTTTATGCCAGATAGTGGACTGTTACCGTCTGATAAAAATGAAAGCGGACAGACACTATATCGTGTGATTTTTTTCTGTTTACAGTTACATAAAGACTTCTTCGGGAGAATAGTACCAACGGCGCAGGCGCATCGACAAGGTAAGAACAAATTATGTTATATAAGGAATACATGTACGAGCGCATAGTCCGCCTGATGGTCAAATATTCTATAAAAAGTGCTATAAAAGAATTACGCTGGTATTCTTTCACCATAAAAAAACTGAGATTGCGTACCCGCCTGACAAGCGTGGTAACTGTGGCATTATAAAATAAAGATGGCGTGCACCTTATAAGGTAATATTTTAAAAGGTATAATTTTAGGATTTTAAAATATTAGTGGTATGAGGTTCTATTTTCAGTATTGGATTATGGATCGGATGTAACGGTAACGAAAGCGAACTTCTAACATGTGAGCTACTCTCCGTGTTGGAAGAATTCTGTGCCTAGCAGCTAAATGTTTTTTTTTATAGTATAAGGATGACAAACGAGCACACAGTCTACCTGATGGTAAGTATATGCTTATGGCCCATAAACATTTAAATTTATCCTCAATTAAGAATCAAAATGCAGATACGTTGTCACCCCTGAGGAGTGAGATGGAATGCCTCGTTTCCAGTAAAAAGAGTCTCTGGTTCTCTACACTCACCACAGAACACAGTAGCATTGAGCTGCTATTTCACGCTTGTATTCTGAGAGCCCGGTCGAGCCGACCCATTCGTGCATACAACCATAATATAGCTACATCGCGGTTCTACCACGTTGATCATATTTTACAAACTAACGTTAAGGTAATATTCTCCGTCATCATCGACTTCTTATATGTCTTACCAGAACGTCATTCTATCTATTCTGGGGTTGCTCCTTATCTCTTATTGAACCATGATGAATGATAAATCTCCCCTCTTTTACTTCATCATACACTTAGCTTCATAATTTTAAGATTTTAAAATATTAGTAGTGGTAATAAATGAATTTGCTCATATTTGCTCGCAATAAATGTATAATTTATACATCCCCTACCCACAGTTCCAGAATATAAACCAGGCTAAAACAATTTCATTCGCAACGATCACGACGTCGCCCGACCATTATCACATAACGTTAATCACACGTCGAGTTAGCAGCGAGCCTATTATTTTCAATTATGAGCTCGCGCCGCCGGGAAGGGTTGTTAATATTCATTCCCCGAGAATCGAACACCTGATCCCTGCCCTCCCCGCGGCCCGCCTGCCCGATTGTCTACCGTTTTGGTATTAATCGCATATAATTTGGTAGCGAACGAGAAATTTTAATAGACGCTGAGAGAATTGTGTTTGACGACATTAGGTTTGGCATACACTTGTGACATTTTTGGAACTTTAATAGGCCAACGTTTGAATTTGAGCATGATCTAACCATATATCAAGTGGTGACTATAAGTATGTTAACCTAGGTAATACCTATTCACTCTAGAATTGAAAAATCCTGAAGAGGCGAGCTCTGGAAGGACGCGTTAGTAGTAGGTAAAAAATTCCAATCGCTCATTGTGCGCACTGTAAAGATGAATTCCAACTTAACTTGGAATTGTTTACCACCGGTGATTTTTCCGGACCGATACGACTTATGGACTTTCAAGAAAAGAGCTTACTCCTTTCTAAAAGGAGGGCAAAGCACCTGCCATTCCCCTGGTGTTGCGGTTGTTCATGGGCGGCACTGGTGGCAATGGAAATTACCATCATGTGAGCCACATGCTTGTTTGCCCCCTCTTCTATAAAAAAAAAAGAAAACTGTGATTGAGTTACTCGTTGAAAAACTATAGAATTACAACTCTTGCGCATTTTGTTATTTCGATCATATTTTTTTTACAAAATGATTTGACAAACAGTCCACCTGACGGTAAGTGATTATTTTAGCCTTTTTTATAGAATTAGGGTGACGAACGAACACACAGTCCACCTCATGATACTCGTAAGTGGATACTGTGGTATGTCATCATAGGTATCTATATTTTATCCCCGATAAGGAATCAATATGTAGATGCGTTATCACTCCTGAGAACTCGGATGGAATGCGTCGTATCTAGTAAAAAGTGTCACCGGTTCTCTGCACTCACCATACGAAACACATCAGTATTAAATTGCTATTCTGTGAGAGTGCCGTGAAGTGGCGGTTAAGAATATCCACTACCTCATATCTTCCCGTAGGTGTCGTTAAAGGCGACAGAGGGAAACAGGCAAGTAATGGGCGGCGGCGTGTGCCTGATAGCAGCAACTGTACAACAAAAAGCTGCGGTTGCCAACCAACTCGCCAAGCGTGGCAACTATGGCATTATACCCCCATGAACAAATACACAAATAGATGGCACCCAGTCTCCGGCGGCTCCGCTATTCCTAGATACGGTGGCGACCATCGTAATGGCGGGGCAGGGGGTGCTAAGCATCTCCGGTGGAGGTTCGGTTACCACCTATGATGACTCGACCTGGCAACACAACGCACGCATCCTGAGAACTGACGAGAAGATCCTGGACCTGGAAGAAGAGATAGGCAAGTTGCGCTGGAATATTATAGGGTTATTCGAGGTCCGAAGAGAGAGAGGACACGGTGATTCTCGAATCCGGCAACTTGTTCTATCACCGGAATGGCGACCATCTGTCCCAAGGAGGTGTTGGATTTATTGTCCACAAGTCTCTCGTTAACAACGTTGTAAAGATTGGGAGTG
>DWHP01004679.1:0-12416 GCA_018247895.1 Parnassius honrathi
GTCTCCCTCTGTCACCTCTTACGACATCCATGGGAAGATATGGGGTAGTGGATATTTTCAACCGCCTCTACACATCAACAACCTGTAACAAGTTAAATTAAAATTACAAAAAAGCCGAAACAAAAAGAGATGATGATCTTCAAACGGCTGAATAGATTTTCTTGGAACATCGCCAAAACACTCTTGATTTAGACATTTTTTTATAGAATAAGGGTGACCAACGAGCACACATCCCGATGGTAAGTGGATACTGAGACCCATAGATATCTACATTTATCCTCGATTAAGAATCAAAACTCGGATGCGTTGTCACCCCCTAAGGACTAAGATGGAATGCTTCCTTATCAGTTAAAAAGGGTCTCCGGATCTCTACACTCACCATACGAAACACAGAAGTATTAGGCTGCTATTTTACACTAGTATTCTGTAAGAACGTGATCCATCCCCGGTCGCTGCAGCTATATTATGGTTATAGCACGAATGGGAAGGCCTTTCTTGCTCCAAACGAAGCATTCCATCTTAGTCCTCAGGGGTGACAACGCATCTGCGTTGTTATTCTTAATCGAGGATAAATGTAGATGTCTATGCCACAGCATCCACTTACCATCAGGTGGACTGCGTGCTCGTTTGTCATCCTTATTGTATAAAAAATTAAAAAACATACATTTACTGACAGTAAGAGAGAAAGCAGACAGCGTCATCGTTTTGTGATACTCTATTACTCTATTGCAGGGGTTTGCTAATGGAAACAAATGTGTCAGTTGCCTCTCAGTCCAGTCATTCCTTTATAGACCTAACTTTAAGAAATGTAAAAAGTGGTGACAATTAGCTTATTATTAAGCAATCTCAACACTTTACCTCTCGTACTTTACCAGCAGGTCTTGATTATCAATCAATTTATAATGGAATTTTTGAAGTCTAGCTAGCTAGCGTCGTGTGCTAGCGACATAAGGAAAGTCACGCCAATTCTTATTTATATCAGATGTCAAGTATCCGACCTAGAGATCAAAGGCAACGTTAAACTGTAAGATGGTACTGCAATCTGAAATCCACCTGAAAAACTATTGTACCACAGACCAGGCATGTACTTCTTCCTATGGGAAAGTACTATGTTCAGCAGTAAAGTTGACGACAGCCAACGGCAATTATACATTTAATTTTTTCTAAAATGCCGTAAGATTTTATCAATTTGGATTTACCGGCTTTGATTATAATTACGGAAGGAGAGAAATGCGTTTGTTTTACATACATTTACGTTTATCATCCGTAACGTTATCGTTTTATATAGAAAATAGTTTTCCACATTATTATCTTGTATTTACTTATCCCACTTACACAACTTGGGATGGTATTAACCGATATGCTGTCATCTTCAGATATTAATTAAATTCACAAGGGGAACAGTCATTTTCTATCGCAGACACGGAGTACTGCGGGTATACATTACAAATAATTTATTACTGTGCTAGAGAATGTACGACCACAGGATGACAGTTGTGACCTACATAGTACAGCGACCTTAAGGTCTTGAAACTACCTTATAAAGTACAATTGAGTGAACCGACTCGCTAGTAAGCTTTTATTATCCTACTCCATTATGCCAACAATTTATGGTCATATTCAGAGCTGAGCTATTAAGCCTCTTTGACAGGCACAAAAGTAAAGTAAAAAAAAAACATTTTGAATAATAAATGGGTGAATAGACGCTCTACCTTTGAGTGGCGACTTTAATCAGATTTGTCCGTATTATTTCACGCACAGAGACATTTGAACTTATTCAAGATCTGTGGGTGAGAACTTAAATAGCGTCCGACAGCGTTTTACTTTTGTATTGCTCTTTTGAATTTTACACGGTTTGCTGCATAATGTCTGCATTACGGATATTTTCGCTTTAATTATTGTATAAATTTAAAGGCGTCGGCGTAAATCATCAAATGATTATAATTTATAATATATTTTTGAATATTTAGGATTTTAGGTTTGCCACAATAATGGTAAATACAGAACATTATAGAAATTACGATTTGTGTTTATTACTTTATCATATGTAATTTAAATAACAGGTTTTTTGTAATCAGAAGACGGAAACAATACATTAAGGTATCATGCTACATATTTCTTACGGACGGGTGAAAGCCTCTTTTCGTTTCTAAAAGGCTAAGGAAGTCTACCGCGCTGTCCTTAAATGTAAGGTGAATTCAAATGTCCATGAAATATCTCTTTAAGTTATTAATCCATAGCCTGCATATGCTCAACGATGTTTTTCTTTACCGTAGAGCATGTGTAAAATTAGCACCTTTGTAACATGAAAGAGAACAAACTAAATGCCCCTAAACGAAATATTAAATTATATTATTGTAACCAATTTAAATACAATGATAATTTTCAAGAGCTATCTCAACATTTCTAACGCGCAGGTTGTATTATAGTGCTGTTTGTGTTTATCTTTCGTGCCTACCTCACCGCGTAAAATGCTTATTAGATACGGTCGAAAGAAGTGATGTTATCAGAAAATCGGGACTGAAGGAATATTTGAACAAATAAGCAAAATTAAAGTATCTGTTTGTAATGTCAAAATAACGGCTTTTCACTAAATCCATATGAAAGTATATACGGTATTTATAACAAAAACACAATTTTTTAAAAAATTTTCTGGCAGATAGCTGATTTTATTAAGAGTAACTTAGGCTACTTTTATTTTAGAAAAAGAAATAGGGTTCCGCGCAAAAAAATCAATACCCTAAGATACACGCGGGTGAAGCCGGGGGGAACAGCTAGTACATACGTATAGAATTTTTTTTTTATAGGACAAAAAAAACGTATAGAATTGCCGAAAGTGTTAACAATATGTGGATTACGCTAGCACAAGAAACTTCATATATTATACAAATAGTCGCACGTGTACCAATTAAGCAAGTAAGTATTTATCAAAGGCCTGGAACATTGTTACATAGTATTTTCTGTTAGATTAAAATCGTGCAATCACCTGTAAGGGGCTTCAAACAAAAGAGGGCATAGAAGCAATATCACACCCGAGGACTAACCTAAAATGTCTCATAGCCTATAATCGTATAGGCACTCTTAACCCACAAACTGGAATAAAAAGTCGCTGCACTTTTGCTCTGTTGCGAAAACAGGTAACACACGGAACTATAAGGATGTCAATATAGAAAAAAATTCTTTGCAATATTATTTGTCGGTTATTAAAGAATGGAAAAACGGGATTTATGCCATTGATTAAATATTTATACACGTTATCAACCTTTGCTTTGCTCTGTTCATACCAATGTGCCCTAACTGTAGGCAGTCTGAACTGCAAAGCAAGCAATTTATTACTAGAGACTAAAATTGAAAAAGGGAAAAGGTTTATAATTATACAACCTCTATAGGAAGGCTTGCACGTAAAGCGTAAATTAAATAACCAAGAAGGTGCAAGTACCATTAACAATAAACAATTTGATGTAATAGCGTACTTATTTGTAGCATAAACACGCTTGCTGTATTAATATTTTTGTAGAGCAGAAGATATTGAGTAATATTTACAAGCATTTTAATAGTTTTCACGACAATTAGTAATGTAAGCTTCATTATATTGATCGTGTATTAACGTCGTAAGAGAATCGATTATCCAGTTTTATCCCTTGGGTGTCGATACAATGATATTGCCGAAGATCATAACTTCAAATATGCCTCGTGACTTTCTTTAGGGAGACCTATGATCAGCTGTGGACTTGTGATGGGATGTACTGATTTAAAAGTAATTACGTTCGTTTTACGTTCGACTGGTTCGACAACAACCACTAGCAGAGCTTTCTATATTGTTCATTTGATTCCTACCAAACCTGTTGTTACTAAAACTAACATCATAAACTAACGTCAACATAAAATCAGTAAAAAGTAATATAATTAAACCGTATAATTATTATTGCATAATTTCGACGTTCATTGTCAAAAACTGATTTTTTTTATTGAGACGAGGAAGTGTGACACTGAGTGAGACTAATGTTAAATAGTTCTTAGTAGTTGCAAACCTAAGTTTAAGTAATTCCTAGTAATTGCAACCCTAAGTTAGTCCCAGTTAAACAACTGGGAAATATAAGCAAAATTTACTTTGAAGCATTACTAAACAAGCGGTTTCCCAACTATTATTTCATTAAGAAACACATTTGTAACTGACAGAGAAATACAGATTGTAGCCACAAAAGCTCCCCCACACAAGACCACAATATCTATTCGAATGCATAAGTTTGAATAGAGCAGACATCCTTATATGAGGTAGCAGTCATTTCAAAATAATTGAATAATAACAATGCGGAAACGGTATGAACGCATTCCCATGATCGTGACTGAATTGTGACGGTACCAGCGTCCTAGCTCCTCAACAATGCCTCGTTTGTCAGGGTTCGTCGAGAACATAAGGTGATTGTTGGTACTTGGGGCTTATTTACCGACAAATGCGGAGGGGTTCGATGAACGGTTTCAATCCTCTATATTGGCTAATGTATTTTGAGAAAACAATTTGTGACCTCGTTAACAAACGGGCTATCATTATCCGTAAAGTTAAACTTTTGAAAACAAATCAGAACGCGAGTATTTTAAAATCTTTTCATTGAATGTAAATTTACTTTAAAACAAAGCATTTTAAAGGATGCAATATCAGCAGAAAAAGAATTAAGTTTGAGTTGGGTAATCACTATTTTTTTCACCAATACGACACAAAAATATGTTATTCAGAAGAGGTTCTCGTATCGATCCTGTATATCTCCATACCATTTTTGTATCCTCTACTTACGGTATAAATTGAAAGGCTAATACCGCAAAATGATATCACATTGTGAAACTGTACTGACATAAGGAGCTCACATATGAGAGTAGTATCGTTACTAGCAACATATTTGGAAGATAAAATTGAAACATGTTCCAGGGTACAACTCGACAAGATCTTTATTGTAATTTTTGTTTTGTTTCTGAGTCTCATATAAGTGGAGACTACATTAAGTTACAGTCCAAAAATCTAATGTTTGTACATTTTTTAGCATGATCATGTTCAAATACGAAGGTGAAAGTAAACGATTACATCACGTAAATAAGTCATTTTTAATCGCTAACTATATAAAAAATATTGTTCTACGAACGGGGCAATTCCAGTCAGCCTTCCAGGGTATTGTCGAACGACTGGAACTCTGTGACGAACATTCTTCACGGAGTTATCCATACATATATTCTCATCTATGGTCCCAGTCGCCTTAGATGCAGAAACTGTCTACATTTACCGTTTACCGACGGTTACTTTCCCTTTACCCCTGATCCCGGCTACGCCGCGGCTACCCGCGAGTCTCCTAAGAGAGCTCCTGGTTGAGTTTTAGACCATTTAAATGGTCTATAGGTTGAGTTTTATCTATATACTAGCTTACCAGGCAGACGTTGTTCTGCCCTTTTCAACGACCCTTTGTCATGTCTTCTTAAAAATCCTTAAATTCGCAAAAAAAAATTGGGGGCCACTCATGGGTGAAAAATCTGTCCTATCTCTCAAGTTGGACCAAACTGCACACGGTGTGCAAATTTGATCAAAATCGGTTAAGTAGTTTAGGAGCCCATCGCGGACAAACAATGTGACACGTAGTTTATATACATTACGGTATATGTATTACTATATTATAGGTTACTATGTTATTTTATCAGTATGTGTATTTTTTTCATAATTTATCTTAATTAATTTAATATTTTATCATAATTTATCTATTTATATGTGTGTATATACATCTCAAACAGATGACCACTACAAAAATATCGCATAATATAATTATGAGTTCATCGTAAACTGCGGTTTTGAGTCAAGGTATGTGATGTTTCCTGTGGTTTTGCGGAGGTATGCTGTTCAATTATTTTCTAGTATAAGGATATCGCCATAAATGGTTAAATTATTAATTTTCATTAAGAAAATCAAAATAACATACCCGCCGTTGTTAAAAACATTAACTAGAATTGGAAATTTGTGGTTACAGTAGGAGAATAATAAGGTAAAATCTAATAATACTGGAAGAAGCAATTATTTTTGATGACATAGCTATTGAATTTATTTTATAGTGACCCCACCTCGTTAATTAATTTAATTTATGTTATAATTTAGATTTAAGATGGTCAACGGCCATTTATTTTACATTTTTTTAATTTAAAAAAAAATCACCAAGATTTTCGGAGTTTCAACACAATTGGTTCAGCCATTCTGAACATTACTTCGGACTAACGCACAAACAGACAGACAGACTTTTTTGTATCTTAATAGCATACTAATAATCCCCTGAGTATAGAAGGCAGTCATTTCAATATTAAATACAGACACTTCAATTTTGTATACCATAGATATCAATTGTGTTTTGTTATTCCAATGTTATTGTATTTTATCTTATAAATAAACAAAGAGCAAATTTAATGCAGTGCAAAACTGCTGGTCCTTTGAGAGAAACTGTTTACACAGTATAAACTCGGCCTTATCATGGGCGCAATAGGCTAATATAATATATCTAAGCTTCAAGGCAAGCTCCATCAATTGTCTTTCGACATAGATACAGTCGCTAACGACCATCCCGGACGTCGTCGCCCGCATCAGAAAAGCTCAGCATAAATCTATTAGCCGAGACTACCACACTCGTGACATTACAATTATAATCTAAAACATATCAATCAATCTCCAAGGTATAATCTATCGACTGTCCGATATTCCATCCGACAGTCGATAGTTGTGGAACTAGAATATGTTTTCAAGTATCTAATACTAGGCACTACTAATTTTTAGACTGTATTTAAAAATAATTTTGACATTATGTATATCTGTGGTTGTAGAATATCCACTTCCCCATATCTTTCCGTGGATGTCGGATGGAGGCGAGAGGGAAACAAATCAGGATATTGGCAGCAGCGTCATCCTAATAACGACTCAAAATAAAAAAACTGAACCAACACATTTGCCAAGCGTGGCAAGTATAACAATGCAGTGTAAATGATGCAGTATTCTCTAACAATAACTTGTAGTACCTAATGACATTGGTGTTTATCAGTCTATTCTTCTTTATTAACTAAGTATTAGTTTTTCAAGCCTCCTCTTAGTGGCGTGAATGATACCACTCTGAATAGACGAGGCTTTGAGCTCCATGCTAGAGTCGTTGCGGCATCGATAGTTGAT
Source organism: Parnassius honrathi (assembly GCA_018247895.1). Classification (NCBI taxonomy): domain Eukaryota; kingdom Metazoa; phylum Arthropoda; class Insecta; order Lepidoptera; family Papilionidae; genus Parnassius; species Parnassius honrathi. The sequence goes on from DWHP01004679.1 coordinate 7,184, forward strand.
AATCTACGGAATCTAGTTTGTCAGATTTTAATGGAGATGCCACCATTTATTCCCTCCAGAACATCGTTCATCAATTAGTAAGGTATCATGTGGAGGTGAGGTTTAAACTTACAACAAGTAATTTTATCATCTTTACACATCTTTATGTAAAGTTATTACTTACATACGTTTATCGACTCGTTAGCCGCATTGCTAAGAGGGTTATTGAGCAATTGGGATGAGTTTGCAAACTTAACATGTCATCGAAATATTCCTTAGACATATAAGTTTCGTCATAATTTATTCTTGCAATGCCGTGTACTTAGTCAATCATCATCATCATCATCATTACAGCCCCTCACAAGTCCACTGCTGAACATGAGCCTCCCCCCAGGAATGCCACAAAGCACGGTGCTGAGCCACCTGCATCCATCGACTTCCCGCATGTCTTATCAGGTCGTCACTCCATGCAGTGGGGGGTCGCCCTATACTACGCCTACCGATGCGAGGCTGCCACTCGAGAACCTTTTTCCCCATCGGTTGTCAGTTCTTCGTGCTATATGGCCGGCCCATTGCCATTTCAGCTTACAAGTCCGCTGGGCTATGTCGGTCACTCTGGTTCTACTGCGGATATCCTCATTTCTAAGTTTATTACGCAGATAAACCTCGAGCATAGCCCTCTCCATAGCTCGCAGAGCGACCTTGGGCGTCCTCACACGACCAGCAATGAAGAACAACCTCGTAGATCCGTAAATCACTGGCGCACTGATTGTTCATATAGATGTACAATCAGTGCGCCAGTGATTTCTTTAGAATCTGAAAAATAGTTTTCAGATTTAGTTAATGGGTACTTTAAATTTCAATTTTCGTAGGAACCGGCGAAGATTGATCGTAGGCCGCAGGTTGCTCCTATACTGTGTTTATAGCAAGCTCTTAGCCACTGAGTTACCACGGTACCATTTAAATATAAACTAAAATTATAACTCAATAATTTATAAATAATATTAAATTAAATAGTTTTGGCAGAATTAAGTTAATATTCTTTTTCCAGATTTTACCAAATAAACATCCGACAATGACGAACTAGAACCAGCTGTATATACGGCATTGCTAGTGCAAAGCGAGCCGCGGTAATGCTCTCAAGAAATGTTCTTTTCCAGTTTTTGAAACCATACTTAAGTCCAGCAGTAAACTTAAAATAAAAAAACATGTATATACGTTTGACATTTATGTGGCTAACTATAAACGCTACAATAAAACACTTATTCAAGGTTGTAAATTTCTTGTGACGCTAGAAATTTCCGTATTTTACCGTAATAACGTATGTACAAATTTGTGAGGAAAACGAGTATCCTTGCGATAATCAAAAAAGAAAGATATGCTTTACGTGCAGAAACAGAAAATGTTAAGCAGGAAAGTAATCAATATTTTAAAACAAATGCCTCCAGTTGGGATTCGAACCCAGAACTAGACTAATCAAGTACGGTTATCTCTTTAATCTTGATATCTACTAAAATTCTAAAAAGCTCTGATTTATGGGAAATGTTATGTTGTATACGATAGGATCAACAATAGCGGCAGCCAACTTCACTGATAAGTTTCTCGTTACAGTGCCTACAAATTGGTTCCCAACTTCGTTATTACTAATGCACAAAAAGATAAAGCTATCTCACGTAAATTTTGATGCTTTACAATGTTTTGCCTTCTTGATTGATTATAAACATGATAGCTACATAATGTTTAAATATTATATAAGCGAAATACCACTCACTGACTTATCACGAGATCTCTAAAACTATGCAACCGATTGACTTGAAAGACGCTCACTAAGAACGGATTTTACGGTAGTCCCATCAAAATTTACATTATATTTACTTGATATTTTACATCTAGGTTGCGCAATAAAATATTATCGTGCGCCCAGCGAAGCGAACGGGTACCAGCTAGTTACAATATAAGTACATGGCTCGTTTTTCGAGAACAATGATATTGTATACTCGCAAACAGTTTACTTTTGAAAAACAATAATAATTTCTTGCACCTATAAGATTATTCTCGGTATTCATATTTAGGACCCAATAATTACACAAGTATGCTGATCACTCAGCCATGTTGTCTTCGAAACATAAACTTCAACTACAAAGCGTTAATAATATCTGAAGTTGTTAAAAAATAATACAATAAATAGTCGAAACAAGCTAACTTCCTGTATTCAATTCGATAGGATAAAACAGTTGGCTTAAGTATTTAGACTTCATTAAGTAAGCTATTATTAAAAAAAATCCTACGCGTATGTGTGTATATATAAATCACATGTGTAAGTATATATCTGTTACATAGGTAAAAGGGGTCTCCGGTTCTCTACACTCACCTTACGAAACACAGCAGCACTAAGCTGTTATTTAAGCTGGTACTCTGTGAGAGCGTTATCCTTCCCCGGTCGAGCCGACTCATTCGTGCTACAACGTGGCTCCACTGCGTGTTAAAGTCTAAACGCAGACTTGTGAACTTGAAAGTGAACCTCACCTTGCACACGAGCGTGTGTACATTCTATTTCCACACTTTCAGGTGCAGCACCAAGGGGCTTATGTGCATTTCTAAGCACAAGGGTAAAACACCGCCAACTTCCTGACTCCGGCCTCCTACGGAGAACCACTTACCAGAAAAACCTAATAACTGACTTTGACCTGATTCTGGATTCAAGCCCGGAACTTCATGATAAGCAGCCACGATAATGAGCACTAAACCAAAGACACAGTCAAATTCAAACATATATAAGTAGTTGGCGAAGCCAGAGTTGGTCAAAACCGAATATTAATACAAGCTTTTATCAGCGGCTTGGCTTGCGTTTAGGTAAAAAATTGACGATTTTTTTGTTACACAATGTGTTAAAAAATCTGTTATTTGGGATAAACATAAACTGAATATATATATAGCATAAGCCATGGTTCTGGTTTGTTATCTAATATTGCCAAGTTTTATTATAATCAGTATAGTAGTTTTTGCGTGATTGGGCTACAAACATACAAAGACCTAAACGTCAGAACTAACTTTAACGTTATAATATTAGTAGAATTTTAAAAACATTTACTTTGAAAAAACCTTACCGATTCTTTAGAACAATGAAACAATAATATCGAAAGCATTTGCTGCACATATAAAATTCAATAAATCGTTAAGTGTTTGTGCAATGGACGCGCTGACAGTACCCACAGCCCCGCACATTCATTCAACATTCTGCTTATTCATATAATATATGATGGATGTTGCGACTTTGAGGTAAACCTTAATGTTTACGTGACAGAAAAATGCTGTAGTGATATTATGGTTATAGGACAAATGGGTCAGCTCGACCGGGGTAGGACCACGCTCTCACAGAATACCAGCGTAACTTAGCAGTTTATAGCTGCTGTTTTTCTTCTACTAAAAACGAGGCTTCCATCTTAGTCCTCAGGGGTGACAACTCATTTACAATTGTGGTAGTTATTAATTTGTGTTATAAATTATAATGTAAAATTGCTTTAACAAAGTCAAAGTATTATAAAACTGTATTTTACCATTTTAATATTAACATGTTACGGAATAATAACATCATTCACGGTTAACCTCTTCGAGAATTTCAATTTTGACCTTCAAAAGGAAATGCGGGTGATCATTTCTTCATACCAACGCTCTCGCATGTTTGCTTCAAGCTTAAGGTTCAGGACATTATAGCAATAATTGTTTACAATAAAAAAGAATCAATCTCTGCTATGTCCCCATGTTTTCATTTTTGATGATACGTATTCTTTATAAATACTAGAATCCTTATAAAATGCTCAAAATTACTTATTTAGACCGCTGTCAACAGAGGTAGGTATAGTGTTCAAATTTGATAACTGATAAGTACTGAAAAAAGGAAAAACATAGGGACACAGTGTATATCCCTCTTGTTCAGTTTATGAAATATCACCAATATTGGGGGAGGAAATAGTAGGGAACCTTACCTCGATTGTGCCGTTTTACGCAGACTATTCAGTCATAGCCCAGCGATGAATTCTTCAAATATTCCAATAACTAATTTTCAAACGTCTCTCATCCCGCATTTTAACGTCATCTGACTACCAGCAACTAGCGTCTCGTTTTGGTACAAGGTTTGTTTATAGACAAGTGTCTAGTACTCGTGGAGTATTTATGGCAGTTAAAATGATTTCCAGCATTCTATATTTTTAGAAGTATAAAATTTTTAAAAGAAAATAGCTTCGGCATTTCGCATAAACAAATATTTAAAATAAGTACCTACTGCGTAATATTTATTTATAATGACGATTTGGGTTCGGGTTCTTCTTACGGACACAAAGCTAACAAAGTGTTTTTGAGTTTGGATAGCACATTATCATCAAATTAATACTTCTAGTATGAATTATGCACGGCAAGTTTAAGTTACTACCGTTAACCTACTCGTATACTTACTTTATTATATTGTGTAACACATTGATAACAAACACTGAAAACTAAATACGTCTATTTGCACATGTCACATATTCCGTATACATCTGTAGCCGTGTTTTGTCGACTGGGTGCTAGCGTTTTTACTAAATTGTATGTACTAGTGAGCATAAGGTCAGCCACATACATACGGAATTGCGTTTCGAGATTCCGTATGTACCTATCGTACACGTACAGTAGTTTTCCGTTCAAAATTTTGCGACAAAAACGGGATTCTGAATGTATGTGGCCGACCTAAGGACCTAATCCCGAATCGGAATTCCGAAACAGAATCCCGATACGGAATTCCATATGTATGTGGCGGCCTAAAAATGTACGTTCGGAACGCCGTAATGGAATCCCGAATCGGAATTCCACAGTAAGGCCCGCCACATACATATGGAATTCCGGAGATACGGAATTTCAATTCCGAACGCAACAAGTCCATATAAAATCAAGGACCCGTCACACACCTGTGGTAGTTTTCTGTTCGAAATTTTGCGGGCAAAACGGAATTCCGTATGTGAGTGGCGACCCGTTCATTCCGTTTCTAGTGCGTTTATAGTGTGTGGCGGGCCTTAAATGTTAAAAGTGTTTAACGGACAAATTAGAAGCTTATGGTATAGATATTTTACGATTTTATTTTAAAGTTAACTGTTATATTTAATAAAATTATATAAAAAGTGGTAAAATAACAGAGTTGTTATCAATTAATTAAATACGCCCTTGACCTTGAACTGGCCGCAGGTAAAAATTTTATTCTTAATTAATAGTTTCATTTATAAAT
>DWHP01004680.1:0-12415 GCA_018247895.1 Parnassius honrathi
GTAGATGACTATGGGCCACAGCAACCACTTACCATCAGGTAGACTGTGTGCTCGTTTGTCACCCTATCCTATAAAAATAACGTCAGAGTATAATTTTAAAATACTACTGCTTTTATCGGACGAAAGTACATAGAAAAAGGTCAAAACAGACCCCACAACTAACACGCTTAAAGCAACTAGCGATATGATAAAGATTTTGATAGAAGAATTTGTTTTATTAATTTATAACAATGTGTGCGCAAAGCATCAATATTGCCCACCATTGTTCTTTTGTATTCAAGAGACATCGGACATCGATTGTGAGCTATTATTGACAAGCTCAATGTCATCATCGGTGGCTTACAACATCGATCACCCCTACTATTTAAATATTACTGTGTGCGGGCGGCAACTTCATAATAGAAATAAACAAATAAACAACAAAAGTGAAACGTCATTAGTTTAACAAAACACGACATATTTTTAAACCTGCGCTGATTCCTTGTTTGCGGTTTTCCCTAAATAATATTTGTGCAAGTGTTGTATATATATAAAGGAAGGCCCGTGCACATCGGCGGGACTTGTAAACTTTGCCTTTCACTTACTTTTTAAGTTGCACAAACAGATAATGGATGAGCTATAGTCACGTCCATAGGTTTACAGTTTTAGAATCAAATAAATGCGAAACACATTGTAGCAATGCATTTTAAATATAAATATAAAATTAAATTAAGAATTGTTAGAAATAATAACTTATAAATGAAAGAAGAAAGTGAGTAGCTTAACACACGGCGTCACGCTGCAACTATAATGTGGTCGCAGCACAAATGGGTCGACTTGGACGGGTAGGATAAAGCATAAAAACCAGCAGAAACAAACCCTTTTTACTTGTGCATTTTGACACTCTACATTTTGATGTTTAATCGAGCATGGTGTAGATGTCTATGGGCCACAGCACACATTTCTCCACAGCTAGTTGTCACCGTTATTCTATAAAAATATTATTGCATAATCACATTCATACTATCGTTATGTAAAGTAATTAAATTTTCATGTGACCAAGTTATACGCTTTAACCTGCAGTTTGTACGCAAGTAAAAGAAGGCAAGTTACAAAATAAAAGAAACCAAAATGCGTCTACGTAATCCATTAAATATATTTTTACACGTCTTGATTTAGAACAAATACCTATATAAAATTATCTGTCAAAATCTATGATGTGATATGTTTGTGTAAGTGAAATATATATTTCAACTATATTATTGCTATAGCGGTAATGGGATGACTCAAGCAGGGAAAGGCCACGCTTTCACAGAACAAAATAAATACGTAAGAATAATGTAAAACAACAGCTTAATAGAGCTTTGTTTCATATGGTTAGTATAGCGAACTGGAGACCCTTTTTAAGAGAAATGAAGTATTCCGTTAACCCTCAGTCTGCATTTTGATTCCTAATATTATTAAGAGTCGACCATAGGGTTGACTGCACTCTCGTTTAGCATCATTTAATATCATCATCTTAGTACCGCGGAGGTAACGGGACATCTGGGGCCTTGCTTGTTTTAAGCTGGCTATAGATATCCACGGACTCCTAACCACCAAGTCCAAGGTCCAGTTTGAAAAATTAACCCAATAAAAGTCATGCGTACGTAAGAACAAAATATTGGGGCATAAATTGCACATAGATCCTAAAACTGAAATAAAACAGAATTGATTGTGGAGGTCGCAAGCATTATATTCACCATATCAAATTATTAATAACGTAACAATTAAGATACTTAACACAAATATCTAGAGTACGGCATCGGCCACCCTACAAGGATGCAGCTCACCTGTGCCGACAGTGAAAGTCCCGCCATAACTTTGTAACTTCGTTATGTCATAGCGTCCATCGCAACCGTGAGCGCGCCAGTCTCACCGACTATGCCGCCGCGCGCGCACCATTGATATTCGAAAAATAAAAAATAAACATTCGAACTCGACCAGTGCTTAAGCCATGTGCGTGTGAATTAAAAAGATTTTTTTTTCATAATGTCTCTTTTAGTGACTTTGTTGTGTGTCAGCTGCGTTTTGGGCGCTGAATTGAATTCTAGTGTAAATAAAGAAAATGTTAGGGAAGAAAAGCTCCGAAGTGCGCTAATTGATGCTTTCCAAAATATTAAGCATGCGTCAGCTATAGGCGGTATAGATGACGAGAGTCCCCATATATCCGATCTTGTTGGGTCTATGTCACCTAATTCGAGTAAGAGTCACAAACGACTCGAGGAAAATTTAGATGTTCTTACCGACGACGATGGTCTCACTTTTGCTGAGGCTTTCGGCGATGTAGAGCCAGAAAGACGAACTTCCAGTACCGAAAAATCACACAATGTTCAACACATAGTGAAAACTACGAAACAAGCTGAGAAAACTACTACTAAACCCAGTAAAGACGTTTTCGCAAAACTTAATGAATCCATACGAAACACTTTAAACGAATCAAAATTGCAACTTAAAATGGAAGTATCAAATCATACAGACTTTGTCAGTATAGAAAATATGTTGAAAATAATCGACTCTGAAATATTAGTGACGCAGTGGCGTGAAATCCAGAGATCAGTGAAAGGTTTGTGCAAGGAGGAAATACAAGAATACGTCAATGGATTACTGCAGAGGAAAGTCTGGGCTTTGAAAAGTAAGTCTATTAATTCATTAATAGTAGATAATAATTAATTTCAATATTGATAAATTAGAAATGAAAATAACTTAAGATTAAATAACAAAAATAGGTAAAAGTTATACATCAAATAAATTAAAACCTGATCGAACATAAAAGAAAAACAATTGAATTAGTCTATTCGCACATCAACAATTTTTACTTTCTTTGTGTTTAATTTTATCCTATGAATAAATTTTAAATGAGAATTGAAAACTCGTAAGAAAAAAATATTTTATCTTATACATCTTTAATAGCACGCAAATAACCCCTAGAGCTAAATAGAAGCCAGTTATTTTGATATCATTTCATGCTGGTTCTTCCCTGGACAGAGGTTCTTTTTTCCTCACCGGCAGTAATTAAACAAAAAAGTGACTTTTTATAATCTATATTGAATTAAAAAAATCTGTTTCTGTTTCTGTTTCAATAGTTGCGGATCTACATTACATTGCGTAAGCCGTAGTCGAAACTTTTAAGTAGGTCGCGTTTGTTGAATAATCAAAACTGACTTCTAAGTAATTCTACCTCTTGGTTCATTAACATTTAATTTTAACAAAATGGAAATTCCGTTTTATATTTTATTTAATTGTGCAAGAAGTATATTATGTTTTTGGTTTTCATCAATAAATTCATTAAGTCCATATTTGTATTATATTCATACATACAGTAAGTATACATTGGCTTATACCCGTAAGCCAGAGGAGATAGGTAGAGACTACAGACTTTCATTTGGCGCCTCTGATATACCTCGTGATTTTCCACATCCATATAATGGTTATCCATGCACATGACGGTAAAAGGTGCACTTTATATTGAATATCTTCAATATAACACCAGGTTATACGTGCTACAGATATATTATGGTTGTAGTACGAATCGACCGGGGAAGGATCGCAATCTCACACAATACCAGCGTAAAATAGCGGAATCATGCTGCTGTGTTTCGTATGGTGAGTGTAGGGAATCGGTACCCTTTTTACTGGAAACGAGGCATTCCAACTTAATCCTCAGGGATGATAACACATCTGCATTTTATTTCTTAACCATTCTTAACTAAAGATAGATGTCTATGAGATACAGCATCAATAGGTGGACTAATTTCGTTTGTCGCACTTATTCTATTTTTAAAAAGTTTCGTTGATAAGCTTCCATCCGGAACAATCTTTACTGACTCGTTTCATTGCGTAATTTTTATTTAATAATATACAAATGGAACACAAATATTTAAATAACATTGTTATATTTATTTTAATTTTATCAATAACATAATGCCAAAGAAGTTTCTTAAGACTCCTGTTTACACAATAAACGATAATATATTTGTTAAACATATTAAATGTGTATACTTCATCGTCATTATTTCTTATGCAGATAACATAGCTTTTAAATTTTAAAGTGTTATTTTACTAGTAGTGTCAATACCTTAGAGTAATTACAAATAACATACATACTTGTATGTTATTTACATTTATAAGTGTTATTTATAAATGGTACTTATATAACTGTGATGTATATATTACAATTTAAAAAAAAAGCGTTAACTGTTTCCACGATGAGCCTTTGTACAATAAATAAATATGATGTATTATTAAATTATGCATTACGATTAGTTCTATTGCATTTTTGCGCATATACGTATTAGTATATGTCCTTTGGGTATCTGAATCGTCTGAATCGAATAGTCTGAATCAACCTACCTACCAAGTTGGTTGCGATAAATCTCGACAACAAATTTTGCGACAAACCTTCTCCATCTTTAGTCAAAGAGCGCATTACCGGACGGTATCTCCGGTCGGGACATTTTGCAATCCAACTTATACAATTTTTACGTAAAGTTTCATGGCTACTTTATTATTGAACAAGCATTTCTACGTTAACATTTTGTAAACATGTGTAAAATTATAATATGTATGTAATTCGGATTTGCTGCCAAATATTTTTTCTTTTAAGCATACTCAGATTATAAAATAAAATTTATAATCTGTGTTAGTCTAAATAAGCGGTTAAAGAAGGACGCTGAATAATGCCGTTCAGTGTAATAAAATAGAGTCAAAATTATTTACTACATAGTGCAAGTGAGACCTTGAAAACAAGATTATACAATCAATGTTGCCAGTAATAACTTTGGATATGAGATGTGGTCCTTTACTGAGAGCAGTGAAAGACCACGTATGAGGAAGTTTGAAGTTGCTAGAAAGTTTAAGGTTCCTGCGTAGTAGAAATGGGGATATCCGCAGTAGAACCAAAGTAACCGACATAGCCCAACAGATTAGTAAGCTGAAGTGGCAATGGGCCGGCCATATAGCTCGAAGAACCAACAACCGATGGGAAAGAAATATTCCCGGGAGAGCAGCCTCATATCGGTAGACGGAGTGCACGGCGGCAGCCCACTGAATGGAGTGACGGACCCGATAAGACATGCAGAAAGTCGATGGATGCTGGTGGCTTGGGACCGTGCCTTGTGGCGTTCCTTGGGGGAGACCTTTGTTCAGCTTTGAACTTGATTGGTGAAGGGCTGTAATGATGATAATATGTGAGAAGTATAGTAACAGCCTACGTATGGCTATACGTTTTTACCATTTCTACCTTTTATATATTAGGATTGTAGACATGTCCAAATATATAATTTCTAAGAAATGCGTGGTAGAACCTCGCTGCAGTTATATTATGATTGTAGCACAAATGGGTTGGCTCGACTGGGGAACGACCACGCTCTCACGGAATACCAGCGTAGTATAATAGATTAATGCTGCTGTATATTGTATGGTGAGTGCAGAGACCCTTTTATTTGGAGATATTCCATCTTAGTTCTCACGAGTAACAACATATTATGGTTGTAGCACGAATGATTTGGCTCAACCGGGGAAAGACCATACTTTCACAGAATACCAGCGTAAAATAGCAGCTTAATACTGCTGTGTTTCGTATGGTGTAGTGTAGAAATCCGAAGACCCTATTTTATTGGAAACGAGGCATTACATATTAGTTCTCGGGGGTGAAAACGCATCTGCACTTTGATTTTTACTCGAGGATAAATGTAGATGTTTATAGTCATAGCGTCCACCTAAACATCATAATTTACAATAAATTAACATATATTTGTATCATTAATAATCAAATGAAAACACCATCACGCGGACCACATAAACATTTCCCAACGTATGACATAGTCCCGAATGTGACCAGAAGCAAACGACGTTCAGTTACGTCACGGTGACCTTCAGTCCGAATTTCTACCAACACTCTTTCTCAATAGGTATCTTCTTTCCTAAGCGCGGACTTACGTAACGCCTCGTTACCGATGTTGCGTGTGCACCGCTATCTAGCCCATGCTATCAGAAATAGTTGACTAACCGGACATTTTGTTATTATAAAACGTTCTTTTGAAACACAATGCACTTAGATGTACATCTTGTATGTGTTTGGGTCTTGTGGGACATATATGTTACGGTCAAAACCCGTTTTTAGATAGAACGCGACGAACGCGAAGGGCATTTAGTAAAAACTAGTTAAAACTAGTTTTTACTAAATGCCCTTGTGAAAACTATAAATACCTAGTCAAAACTGGAATTTATCACTGATATATTTGATTTTCAGATAAAACTAGTTGTTACCCCGAGCTTTAGTTAAAACTAGCCTCAGCCGGGCTGCTCTCCCTTTGCGCCTACGGTTTACAAAACTCTCATTCGGTTTTAGTACTGACTCGACCTACCTTATCTATAATAATCGCTCATTCTCAGGTGCATCAAGCAAGCCAAAGTCCAAAGTAATGCAATCAAATCAAATCCAGAACCAAAGCCTCGGTCGTTTAACCTCGACTGGAACAGTTCTAACTGACTCGCTTCGCAAAAACGCGTTTTGTGCAGTCAGAACGAAGAGTAGTTTTACGTGATATCCAATTTTGAACATTAATTAATTCTAGTTATAACAAAGGCATTAAATAAAAACTAGTTTTAACTAGGGAAAACGCGTTCTATCTAAAAATTGGTTTTAACTGTAGCATATATATACTTTATATTTTCACAAAGAAAACTGTTATGGTTTAATAGATATTAAGTATAGCTACTAAACTAGAACTAGAATCTACCGAGTCAGTAATACATTCTTGGAGCGATGTATAAGCTTTTACAACAAAATCCCAGAAAATATACAAAATTAGACATACACAAAGTTCAAAAACTTTATTAAACTAAGTTTGTATAAAAAAGGTTTATTACAATATTAAGGAATTTATGGATGATAATAACCCCTATGTATGGGGTGATCAATACCAAGCTATTTCTAATTTGATTTGTGTTGTTAATTGTAACGTACATGATTGTTAGCTATTATCTGCGAACAAATAGTCCCGCTGGGTTTCTTGCTGGTTCTTCCCAGGACAGAGACGTTTTTTTGGGAACCGGTGGTAATGAAAAAAATGTGACTTTCAATAAGTATTATTTATAATCCATATTGAATAAAAAAGTTACTGTTTCTGCTCCTTCGTGTAGTGGCGATGTGAGAATATCCACTATTCCATCCCGTTCCGTGTTGTCGTTAGAGGCAACAGAGGGAGACTGCAGCAGGAAATGGACAGCCGTATCATCCTGATAACAACTCAAAATAATAGAAACTCTGACAAAATCAATATGAGGCAATATATGTTTACGAAGCAATGTATACCGCTTTTGCGATAAAATCCCAAAACATACAAAAAAAATTTTTTGTTCCTTTTTCTTAAAAAATATCAGTAATCTTATTAATTACCATTACTAATATTCCTATTAACCACTCCTGGTAAGCTTGAAACGCTTGTGTTAGGAGTGGTTCACCACAGTAGTCAAATGGCGGATTTGAACCCTCGACCTTTTGAGTTCGCGATCCGCGCCCATTCATTATAGGCTACTATCGCTTCAAATGTTTTCGTATGTAGCGGTATATTTTGCATTAGATCTTATGGGCAGTTGAAGGGCCTTTCAAAAAATTCGTTAAACCGAGGAATTCGTTATATTGAGGCTAGTTATATCCTTGATATTCCACAGTAGTTTTAATAAAGTCACTCAATCTTTGACAATTAACTCGCTCAATACGCCTATCCGTTAATACATAGTAACATTAAAATCACTAAAAATAGTTGAGATCAAAACTAATGACAAAAGCCAAAAATAGTAAAATAATTTGCTTACATTTCTTTTCTAAGGCTATTTCTAAAATTTTGTATAAAAGTAATTATTGATAGATGACTTTGGCGTATTATTCTTAGTTTTCATATTAATTATTTTAAATAAATCCGAATTCCATTTGGGACAGAGATAAAAAATTAGTTTTCTTGTGAGCGCAAATGATACGAAAAGCTTGATTAATGCATTCGGAATAAAATGTCTAAAACTCAAATTTATTTAGAACCTGTATCTTCTAAACCAGTGTTATTCAAAGTCTTTGAACTCGCGACCCTATACAAGTATAAAAAACATTGACGAACCTCCCCCCCCCTTTCGGGTCCATAATTAAACTGTATCAGGGATTAAAAAACGAAATATTATTTAATTTTCCTTCTATTGAGACTATACTGACCACTGATCGAGAAAACAACATAAATATTTTAAATAAGTGCTTTCAAGGAAAAAAAGAAAATATTATAATATAAATAATATAATATAATAATCTCCACGGATAAAATCAAAGGATTCCTAGCAAACTCCGTTTGTGGTAGTTATCTTTGCAAAATAAGTTGTATGAGTTTCGTTTAGAACATAGTCGAAAAAATTACTACGGAGCAAGCATAGGTAATAAGTCTACATTCCTTGCATGAGACAGAGCTTCCATAATTTGGAAATAAAACTATTTATTTAATATCCGGAACTAGGCTTTGAAGCCGATCATGGGCATGGAAAGATAGTTAATCCTTTTTTGGATTTGTCAGTACAACTGGCTGATCTGACAGCTGACTGTTTAAAATGGAATTTGATTATTCTAGATGAAGAGAAAAGAAGTATATCCAGAAGAAGCTTTAAAGTTAAAAAAGTACCGATGTGAACTAATGTTCCCTTCGATGGTAAACGTAAAGTCCAATGAGAAAAATCGGCTCCGATTAGAAAATTGTTAGATAATTTAGACATCAAATATACAACCACAATTGCTCAATATTTTAAAAAATAGACAGACACAGCCTTCTCACTAAAAATGTCGATCGAATCTTATCGAGGCTTATTTAACCCTGCTGCATATCAAACCTACTTCTCAACAAGTCGTTGGTTTTGTATCTTCTAATTTTACCAAGGAGTTAATAAAAGCACTATCTTGCCATAACCTATTAGCCAACACGAACCGAAAAACTGTAATATGTATAAATCGAAATAATTTCTAAACTTGTAGGTTTTGATTACATACAAATTTTTCACAAGGTAGTAAAATAGTGTTTAAATTTATTATATTAAATATCCTCTAGGTTACCTTATCTAGTGAGTGGCCACACTACACTCCTCTTACCCTCTTACCGGAATGAGTTCCCATCTGTTGTCAGTTCTTCGAGTTATATTGCCGATTTATTGTCACTTTAGCTAGATAGAATAACGTCCCCAAATATGTTATTATTGGGAGAGATGGAAAACTTGTCGTGGCGGGGGAGCCGTGTCTTTGTCGCACACGGTAAACAACATTAATTTAAGACTAATGTCCGGGCTCATTTCCTAAAATTGCTACATAATTTCTAAGCTCCGTCATCATTATAGTAATTATGTCTCTGTATTAGTTTAATCAGCATTTAATGTATTTTATACTATATTGTTTTATAATATAATATGTATAGTGCACCGTAGTGCGCCAGAGAATCGCACCCCCTGTGCAAGATGCAGGTGAGCGCCAACACCATTCTCAGAGTTATCAGTGAAAAGCCTGACTGCCCGATATCGCGACATTGGGTGTACGCTCACACGCATGTTGCAGGGAGGTCGCGCGGTGCAGGCAGATATTTAAACTAAATTTTTTTATCCAAGAAATGTTTCTAAATACTTTGTAAGATATTTTGTTACTAACAATATGGACAAACAGCTGAAATAAATCAATTTAGTTTTTTTAATTAAAAATGGTAAACATAAAAATCACAGCTCAAAAATTGACTGGCAGATAGTGATTTAACCTTAAGTCCGGTTCAAAGGTTCAAGAGGTTCTTATAAGAAAAAAGCTGAAATAAAATAAAATAAACAAAGAGTAACCCACATGGCTGGCCCGAGGTGAATGGCCGGCCCGAAGTGACCACTCCTAGCCCACTCAAATGTATGTTGGTAGACTGGCGGGAGAGTTGTTCTCTCCCTCTACCGCTTCAGCTGAGGTGGAATTGCCAATAAAATTAGATTAGATTGTCGATGACTGTGCTCAGTACCCTCATTTTGTATCGAACTACGAGAATTACCAAAGCTGACGTGCTCAGACTGCAAAATAAAAATTTCACTTTGCGCGACCTTGACCGTGTCAAGTTACTTATTTTGTAAACAGAACGAGTAATATTATGAAAATCGTCAAATAAGACAAGTCGTTTGTGGGCAAACTGTTAGCGTCAATTTTTCACTATTTTATTAAAAAAATATAATTCTGATTTTATTAGAGAACCGGAGACCCTTCTTCCTTTTAACAATGCCTTCTATCGTAATTCTTACGGGTGACAACGCGTCTGCATTTTGATTCTTAATCCAGGATTGATATTAATTTCTATGTATCCCAGCATCAACTTATCATCTGATAGACTAGTGTGTTTGTTTGTCGCTCTTATTCTTTAATAAATCACGTAAAACCAAAAACACGTAACAAATAAAGTATAAATTCAAAACAAAAAGGTTAATGCAAAAGTTATTATTTTTATAAAATTCCTTAAGCAGAATAAGCTAGCCGTTTCTTGCGAAACATACAGCAAATACTTAAATAGCTATCAGCTTAAAAATATCCTAATCCTGAACAGTACTTATCAAAGTCCACGGGTGAAAATAGGCCTTTCCCAAAGATAGCCTCATAGGGCGGATATTTTATACGCTTGGCAGTCGGGTTGTCTACCGAAGATTTTTTTTACTGCCTTGGGTTATTATTAGGAAGATACTGATGCTCATGGCTTGTTTTATTTCCATATATCCCCTCATTCTTCTTCACCACACGGCCAATATTAATAAACATTTAATGAATAAGCGGAGTGATACGCTATTCTATTATTTCTTAACTCCATGACAACGCGATCGCATTAGTAGTCCCAACTTAATCGGCCTTGAGTTTCATCGCGAATGTCTAAGTAGACATTTAGGTTTGGGAGGTATGCCATATGAAAAGGGTTACCAGTTAAGCATGTCATAACTTTTCTATAAACTCAATACAGTTCAATACTTACGATAACTTGTATCTGATATATTGTTCATATACTAATTAAAACCAACACTTAAGAATTTCTGTAAATAATGGTCTCATAACCAAAAAGTTTGTAATCCACTTTATCGTATATTTAATCAAAATATAGGCCATTATGGTAAGGCATATTTTCTCCATAAATTTTTGGAAATCTTCCGAAAAACCTATATTATGTGATGTTACAATTACATATTTGCACATATAATATAAGAGATCTTTTTTTAATGCGTTAAATTCTAAAGACGGTTCAGTTTATTGAAATTTGTAATAAAAATGAAACTCCTACAATTAATATATTAGAAACACTCGACTTCGTAAACTTGTATCGTAAACCACTCCTAACATAAGCATTTTAGCTTACTAGAAGTAGTTAAAGGGAATGGTGATTGTGAATTAATTGTGAAGTTTGAGTATAAATTAAAAAATAGTGTCAAAATAATGGCCTAGAATCCTTGAAGTTTAATTGCACTATTATTAGTATAGTATCTGTGCTCAAATCAATGCAATACTTTCTTATCTAAAAATACCATACGACCGAGTCAATTGTCTTACATTTGGCAACACTGTTACATGACTCACGAAAATACTGCAGTGAACAAAGGGGTATCTACAATCAGAGAGCGTCGATTTATTGCACAGAGTATGTTATTGACCTAAATCGCGTAATTTTATGTACACCTTAATTACTTTTCATGTATTTTAATAGGCCTTTGGGATCTTAATAAAATATAGCGCTCCCAGGTGATATTTCACGGTTTTATTTTTAAAACATTACGTTTTATTACAACTTTTTACTGTAATGCGTTGTTATTTAGCCGTTCTTGACATGCAGTGTCTGTAAGTTACCTTATGCTCATCTGGTCAATTAGCAAGGGCGTCGTTCGTTTACCTCAATGCGATGTAGTGTGACACCCGTTGCCACGTCTACGATTATAATATATAGGGAGGCCTATGTTCAGAAGCGAACCGTAATTATGATGATGATGGTGATGTCTTCGTGTTGATACAATAATATAATATGCTCGACTCATTGTAGGTAAATAATAATGAAATATTTTTCTCAAGAATCAGGGTCTTACAATCTGTTAAAAGAAAGAGTATGCCGAATTTAATGACAGCGAGTAACGTGACCCTGTCAAGTCGTCAGTTAAGCCCAACCTCTCTCGCTTCGCGTTCGAGGCGTGCAATCACAGAAATCTAACAGATTTCTGTGATTGCACGCCTATATAACGCCTATATAACGCCTATATAAAATGAGTAAACTTAAAACAGTAAAAAACAGGATGAAATTTTAAAGTCGGTAAGTGATACATAGGTTCGCAGCCTTCAACATCTTGTGTCAATAGCGGTGGTGGTAAATTAAACCCGAAAAAA
>DWHP01004681.1:0-12414 GCA_018247895.1 Parnassius honrathi
TCGGGAAATACTGATCTGATACGAAAACTGTTTAAATATTCAGTAGTCCATTTATTGAGGGAGGTTATAATAAAGGCAATATTTTATCTCGGTATTTCCACGGAAACGAGAAAAACGCGGGTGAAACCGCGGGGCACAGCTAGTGTAGTATATAGATCCCGACCAGTTAAGTAAGCATTGCACAGAATGTGACGGTTTTCATCATGATTTTATAATAAAGTAATCCTTAATCGTGTTACAGCTATATGTTTCATTTACACAGTCATAAATTCTGTCAGTTGTCTTCAAAAAGGTTCCAAAATCATTTTTTAACGTTACCAGTGCGATTTTTTCAATTTTTGTACAGTTTTGGGCAAAAGGCACAAAAATGTAACGACCGCGGCGGACTTAAAGCCGTATGGCATTTTCTACCACCCAACCGGAAAGTTTTTTTATATACTGCAATGGGCTAGGGCGAAAAATAATCGCAATGTAACATACATAGAGCGTGCACCCATTTCCATCCTCATTCTTCTGATTCCATTTTAAACGATACAAAGCACGATTTAGGCTTCCCATACTATACCCACAACTTAAATTCACACGTGGCATCCCTGTAAGCTTCACACACATGCCTGTTCCACCTGACTATTGTTTGATACAGGATAAGGGTGACAAATGGGCATACAGTACACGTGATGATTAGTGGATACTGTGACTCATAGACATTTACATCTATCCTCGATCTAAGAATCAAAAAAGAGAAAAAATCCAGACCATATAACACCATTTTGTGAATATTTGTATACTAATATGATCTAGTCTGAAATTTTGACGATGTAGAGTTTGATTCGAAAATCATGATTGTCTCTGAATACCGGACTTGAATCTATACTTAAAACCATAAAACTATTTGGAATTTACATACGAATTAATATTTTGATAAACCATCTTCAAATTATATGAAAACTAGCACAGAACGGCCATGAATTTAACGCACTATTGAACGTCAGTGGCCTTGCTACAAGGGTAATTTCACAGTCCCTCCAGTGAACTTATAAGTCAATATCATCGCACTGCATGTGTTCAGCCAGTGAAGCGATAAGTCATGAATTATTTAAACACATGCATAATCCACGTAATCGAGGTAACTTCGATTGTAGCACCAATTATCTGTATATTGTAACATGTTTGAATAGACTGAACTGGATACACGTTTTTACGTCGTTATGGTTGTAGCTAGAATAGGTCGCCTCGACCGGGAAAGGACCACGCTCTAACAGATTGCCAGCGTGATATTCATCTTAGTCCTCAAAGGTGGCAACTCATTTGCATTTTGATTCTTAAATGGGGATTGATGTACATATCTATGGGCCACAGCATTCATTTACCGTTGAGTGCACTGTGTGCGTCACTCTTATATTCTATAAAACGTGTCATAGAATGAACAGTGTAAAAAGTCAGTCTATGTATGTCCCACAGATGCGCAAAAGCCAATAATTTTTGAAAGGGTTTTAGGCTACGAAACTGTCCACAGACTTACCCCAATCCGTGCAAATTGGGGAATTTCGTAAGACTTCAAAACACATTATTTTAATTTCTGATTAAAATAAAGAGTTTTGAAGTTTATCTCTCAGAAATCAAGCGCAGGCATACATTTTCGTCGCGCCGTAGAAAGAGAGGGGGATACTTCCTCTCCTATGCCGCGCCCGCTGTCTACTCTCCGTCCATCTTACGAATTTTCGATTAGGACACGTGACCTGACGCGAGTTTAACATTTTTTACCCATAACAAAAAAGTGTACAACGCCGTTTAAGAAGTTTTCACTTCAAATATTGTACGCTATTTCGGGCAAACGTGCTTTATACTAGTTTGCGGCATGTTCAACGTGTTCACAGACTGCAGACTGAGAAAGTGATCTTTGTGAACATGTTCGAGCTCGTCCCCACTATTACATTAGATTTGATAAGCCACAAATCCTCGCACAATAACACCGGACCACCGCAAGACTTCAAGTTACTGTAAGCTCGTCCTGGGTAGATCGGCCCAAAATCAATATTCCAAAACTGAAGGTAACCGGGCTAGCAATGTCATTGGGACGTCAAACATCGCAGTCCTCAACGTGACCGTAGGTGCTGTAAAGCACGCCAAACGTCGGAAATTAAATATAAGTTAATTAAACGCGATAAAATCCGTATAAATAGTTTTATTCAATGTGTAGTGTTCGCGTAAATATAAGAAATTATTATTTTATGAGAACAATAAAGTACCTACGTAAAAATACTTTATTTTACCAATATTTAACGATTTCAAGATTTTATTTTAGTGTTTACTAAAATAATTGATTGTATTAATCAATAATATACAACGAGTTATAATAGGTCCTTACATACGAAATTGGCGTTTTGTCCGGGAGGAATATAAAGACGATTTTTTTGTAAAATATATTTAACTAATCAAAGTATAGACCGTTGTTATCTATGCACTTTCGCCATGTCATAGGTAGTTCATTGATTCATTTACTAAAAAAACCATGGTGTCGAGAACCAGTAAACTCTTTGCAGGCGGTTTGGACTGCCGCATCGGGGTTGAATTTTTTTCCTTGTAAGAAGTATGGTAAGGATGGTAGTCCGTTGGAGCAAGGTCCGGGGAGTACGGAGGATGTCGCAGACATTCCAATTGTAGCCCATCTAACTTAGTGGTTGTTTGTTGTGCAGTGTGCAGTCTTGCGTTGTCGTGAAGCAGCAGTAACCTAGAGCGATCGACCAATCGCGGTTGTTTAGCAGCTAGTTCTTCCTTCATGGTTTGCAGTTGCCGACAAAAGATATCTGCCGTAATCGTTTTTAGGATAGGATAGGCCAGATTTTAGAAAGCTGTAGTGAATGACATCGGCGCTAATCCACCAAACACTCACAAGTAACGTTTTCGGAGTTAATTCTCGTTTAGATGCAGGATTTGGCTGGGTCTCCAGGGTTCAGCCATTGCGACGAGCGCTTCCGATTATCGTACAGTATCTACTTTTCATCACAAGTAATGATACGATTTAAAATCCCTTCATTTTTGTGTCGGTAGAGCAAAGTAACACAGCAGTCGACGCGTGCTTGCAAGTTTAATTCACTCAATTCATGAGGTACCCATCGTTCAACTTTTTTTACTTTCTCGATTTGCTTCAAGTAGATTAATACAGTTTTATCACTTACGCCGAAGCCTGCAGCTATCTCTGAAGTGCTTTGTGATGGATCCGGATCATCAGGATTGGATGGAACAATAGCCTTTAAATTTTCATTTTCCACTTTGGTCTCCGGCCGTCCACGGTGTTCATTCTGAAGGTTGAAATTTTCAAAACGAAAACGTTGAAACCAAAAACGTACCATACTTTCTTTTGCGACATTAGTAGAACTCGTACTCGTAAGTAGATATACCGATATTGTATGTTTTCCATTGTGCGGTAATAAGCGACGCCAAAGAAAAAAATAATGAGTAAAAACAAATGAATGACTGTTTTCAAAACTCAAGTGTACCAGCTAAATGAATTTATAAATTTGAATGTGGAATTTTTAATCAAAGAGGAGATATTTCAGATCAAAGTGGTCAATACGACAAAACGCTAATTTCATATGTAAGGACCGAAGGAAGGATAGAATAAGTTATATGCGCAAGGAAATGATTTTGAGAATTTTTCGGTTTTATCCGCTTTACAATAGTGACAAAATATGTTTATATGTAGTATGTAACGATTTAGTACTTTAATTCAAAATCGTGTCGTGTCTGCTATCCATCTCATCACTGCCAAACATGGGTCTCCGCATAGATTGCCTCATAGGGGGATATTGGTCACAGGCCATGCTTTGCAAGTGGGTCGGTAACCGCAGTTTATCTTTCTCCTCCTTTCTCTTTCGCCTCTTACGATGGCCACGGGAGGGTACGTTTTACACCGCCACTACACAGGAAATTCAACGTTATTTAAATAGTTTATTCTTTAATGAATGCCAGGGGATGAGATGAAAGTAATAGTGTTATCTTAACTTAGACGTAGAATGTAGGCAAAGACAATGTGTGGAAAAAATTACATATCGAATAAATACTATCTATTTTATTTTCATTGGTACTTTATTTTTTAGCTTAGAAACGTATTTAATACTTTATTTATTCGAAAAAAGGTGGCAACGATAGATGTTAATCTAAAAAGATTCCGACTCAGCATGTGCTGGCGCAGGCCTTGCAGCAGTGCAGATTTTCAGCGGAGCCACGATAAATATTTTATTTTAGTATTGCGCACTCGTCGTTACCGGTTCTAAGTTAACAATTACAATAATAAGTTAAAAGAAGGATGCCCATTTTTCACCTGACTATGTATAGAAATGAAATAAATCTTAAAATTCAGCTAATTGAATTGTAAGATTTATTTCATTTCTATACATAGTCAGGTCTTTTATCATTGTGATAAGCGTATAATTACGCTTATCACAATGATAAAAGGAACGCCGAAAAAAAATATTTTTTAATTTTTCTTTAAGCTTATTCTAAGTCAAGGTAAACGTATTACCATATTTTGAACGCATCTCAACTACCCTTTTTCTAGAACGTTCCATTTTACACACTGCTACTTTATTTTATCCTACTCTATTTCTGAGTAGTAATCTTTATATAGTACAGATTAGTTAAAAATAAGATATAGATAAGTTAATAATATATTCTAGCACATTTATTTCTTTATTTCTTTATTACCCATTTGGTAACAGCAAATCCTAACCTAAAAAGTGACATTAATATTTTTGGGCTTCGAAGCGTTTAAATCGTAAAAATGACTATATTACATTATTTTCTAAACTTACATGTAGTTTTCCTACTATACCTTATAACTAAACATAAACTTTCACTATCAGGTTTTTAAATGTATAATTTTAATTATAAAAGTGGGCATGATTCTTTTACAAGTAACTTATTAACAATTCACTTAAATTACACATTATAAGTATATGTATTTTTGAGTAGACACACACACACACACAGAGAGAGAGAGAGAGAGAGAGAGAGAGAGAGAGAGAGATAATCACAGAGTAGAGTACCTATATATACATTCTATGTCCAGTGCTCGCACCAAGCGGACGTTTTTGTTCAACTGACATTGTTTAGTTATTTTAATTTCCAAGATAAGTCTAGACTAGATATTTGTTGTGATTGTTTTGCTCGAGGCTACCCACAATAATGTATACCGATGAAGATAGGGGCTCATTAGCCCCAGAAAATCGCCCTTTTGCCGACATATACATATATATCTATCACAACACAACACTTTACGTGAAAGAGCCACGCTGCAGCTATATTATGGTTGTAGCGCGAATGGGTCGGTTCGACCGCATACCACAGAATACCAGCGAAAAATAGCAGCTTAATGCTGCTGTGTTTCGTATAGTGAATGTAGAGAATCGGAGACCCTTTTTACTGGAAACGAGACATTCCATCTTAGTCCTCAGGGGTGACAACGTGTTTTGATCCTTAATGGAGGATAAACGTAGATGTTTATGGGCCACAGCACACACTTACTATCAGGTGGAATGTGTGCTCGTTTATCACCCTTATTCTATAAAAAGCAACGTACTGTAAGTAAAATTTTACTTTCATATTTATGTAAGTACAACTTATTACTAACAGAAGTAATTAAAACATTTCATATAGAGCTTGATAATATCTTTTATATTAATTTGAACTAATGAAATTTTTGTTCCATCCCAGATAGGTTATTTTGATATTTAAAATTTATTTATATTAAGGATAAGAATAAAGCGTCTTTGTCTAATAAGTCACAATTTACTAGATAGCATTTGAACAGGTTAATGTGCAAATTGGATCAAAGAAATCATTGCATTAATATGCTAAGAATAATGAGGATAATTCATCATCATCATTATCATTACAGCTAATCACAAGAATACTGCTTAACATATGCCTCCCCCAAGGTATGACACAAAACACGGTCCGGATCCACCTGTATCCATCGACTTCCTGCATAGCTTCATCACACCAGTGCATCACTCCATTTATAAGGGTTCACCCTACGCTTGATGTGGATAATTAAATTAATTAATATTAAAAACAATTTAAACTTATTTGTGCTACAACTACAATACGCTACTTACATCGCTACATACATGGCTCAGTCATGACAAAAATCCGGCCGGCGAGTTGCTCGAGACTCATTTAAGTGGCCAGCTCCCATTACATATTTTAGGGATTTGATAAGATTAAATAAAGGACATAGAATGAAAATAAAGAATATCAGATAGTTTGCAATAAAATACTGTCGTGGAACTAGGAGCGGCATTTAATAATAAAAAAACGCGCAGTGTAAGGTTATTTGTCTTCCTAATTTCGTTCGTCACCTCTACGTAATTTTTAAACATTTTCGCCTCGAGTAGCAGAGAATCGAATATTATATCCTCTATTAACTACTTCAAATTATCATAACCTATGTTTGAGTTTCACCTACCATAACCTACATTTGAGTTTCACTTACCATAACTTATCTTTGAGTTCCATTCCTAACAACCAGACCCACACGTTTTCGCTTTTCGTAAAGGATTGGATTTGTCCATCGTGTTTAAATAAAAAAACTCAAAGGAGATAATATGGATACCGCATTATGACTCTCCACACTGACGGGCATGGCAAATTTTACTTTTAACGTTACTCGACGCAAAGATCCAAACAAACAACAATGTCACTACGTCACGCGTACAGAGGTACGTGATTTTGTACGTGAGGAAATGCATTCTATTATGTCTACATTTATCAGCGATTTAAACAAGAACCTCGACGATAAACTAAGTAGTATATGAGAACAATTTGGCCTCGTTAAGAAATCTATGACGTTCATAAGTAACATATTAGACAATTTAAATGCAGAAGTTAAGTCTTGTTGTTCGGATATTGTGGTGCTTAAAAAAGAAAACGAAAGGCTCCAAACGGAAGTTAATCTACTATATAGTCGCTTAAAGTATCTTCTCGTGCAGCTAATATAGAAATTCAGTGCGTACCAGAACATACGTCGGAGAAGAGGCTTAAGAACTAAATCTCAGGAGTTGTTTATTAACTAAATAAAAAGTAACTATGATGTAATTTTATGATCAAAAACTGTGATCGCAGTTGAGTTGTAGTTCAGAATACAAGCCAAAATAGCAGCGCTTATAACGGCGATCGATGCACACTGGGATAATATCGAAACGAGATGGAGCGCGCGAAATCCACTGGCACAAGTCTAACCTCGAACTGGCACAAGTCGCTCGCGCGGTAGTGATTTCAGATGGCCGACGCAGTGAAAGATTCAGAAATGTTTGGAAACAAAATTTGTTTTTACCGCCGTTCTAACCTTGTAACTAAATCTGAGGACGTATGGGATTGGGTATCCATTGAAATACCACATAATTACACATGTAAAATATATTCCTTAGTTGTGTTTATTTACCGCCGCCTATATAAATACACATTTAGGTTTTTATAAACACGCACACTACTTTACTTTACAAGCACACACAAAATCTACGTTGAGAACACTAGTAAAACTCTTGGAAACATGATAGTTTTATATATTTGGTGATTTCAACCTAAGTAATATACTTTGGAATGGAGATTTGGGTTTTCCTCTCATTTCAAATACAAGCAGTAGTAATAATAGTACATACGTAGCAATTTTCTTGGATTTCATTAACCGGAACCTACAGCAATACAACCATATTGCGAATGATAAAAATAAAATATTAGATTTAGTCCTGACAAATTGTTCTGCTTGTAATATATCACGCTGTGGATTACCTTTTGTCAATGTCGATTTCTACCATCCTCCTTTGGAATGTTTAATACTGTTTAATAAGGACTGCCTCGTTGGTCTTGCGGTTGTAGTAGTGCGACTGCTGATCATGAGGTCCCGGGCTCGGATCCCGGGTCGGGATTCATACCCAGGTCCTTCGAACCCAAAAAAATCAATTATTGAGTTTTTTTGTCAAGAAATTCTCAGTAGCTGCCCGGAGTTCGGAAGTTGGCGGTGTCTCACTCCCGTGCCTCGGAAAGCACGTAAAGCCGTTGGTCCTGCGCCTGATCTCTCTGCGGTCGTGTCGGTTTACCGTCCCATCGGATTATAAGAGTGAGGGAATAGAAAGTGCACCTGTCCTTGCGCATACACTTGGGCACTATAATCATGTCCTGCGCCGATGGCTAGCCTCCTTCGAGGCTGGCTGCAGTGGCCGAAATTCGGTCTGGACGACATTATTATTATTATTATTTTTTGTTTTTATTTCTTCCTCTATATTGAGGGGTAGAAAATGGACACACGGGTCTTGACCAAGTGTGCACGCAGGAAAAAAGAAAGACTTACAATGATCACGACGATGAGTTAAAAAATTTAAGTAGGACTGCTTTTTGTATACGTGTAAGAGTGGATTTATGCATTTGAAGCATGTTGAGGCTGCTTTGAAGGGTCTTTGGAACTACACCAGCTGTAGATATGATGATAGGAATGATTTTTACGGAGTCTACTTGCCATTGCCTTTTTATTTCCATATCCAGGTCTACATACTTTGTTGTTTTTTTCCGAATGTATAGTAATGAATTTGTGTGTGTTGCAAAGTGCTATGTCTATTATAAAAACAGATTTTTTAATTTTGTTTAGTATTGTTATGTCCGGTCTATTGTAATCTCGTCAGTTATAATTGTCTTGTCCCAATATATTTTGACGGAATTATTTTCTAAAATAGTGCTGGGAATATATTTATAATAGGCGACCTTTTTTAAAATGAATGAATGTTTGTGGGCCAGGTTTTGATGGACAATTGCAGCAACTTTGTTCACGTCTATGTTTGTAGTCAGTTTGAACTATAGATTTACATGCACCTGTAATATTTTGAATTGTTTCTGAGCTACGGTGACATCGTCTACATAAGTCAGTTGGAGGGTTGGGAATACGAATAATGTGTTTTTGATAGTTACGAGTATCTATTCTCTCCGCGTCGGAGCCACTCGTTCGACGCTTGCCTGTAGACATGAGCTTGACCGAGATCGGCAAGGTGCCTACCATGCAGAGACTTTTGTGACCACAAATTCATTTTCTGCTGTTTACTTAGTATCTCGAGCTGAAAATGTCTGTCATTTAGATTAAGAGGAGTTAGTTTTTTGTTAACATAAATTGCAAAAAACTAACTCATCAGGCAGTTGCTGATAGAAATATTTGCGAAATTTGTTTATTAGATTGTTGTGTCATCATCATTACAGCCCTTCACAAGTCCACTACTGAACATAGGCCTCCCCCAAGGTATGCCACAAAGTACGGTCCTGAGCCACCTGCACCCATCGAATTGCTGCATGTCTTACCAGGTCGTCACTCCATCTAGTAGGGGGTCGCCCTGCACTTCGCCTACCGGTATAAGGCTGCCACGCGAGAACCTTTCTTCCCCAATGATTGTCGGTTCTTCGAGCTATATGGCCGGCCCATTGCTACTTCAGCTTGCTAATACGTTGGGCTATGTCGGTCACTCTGGTTCTACTGCGGATATCCTCATTTCTAAGTCTATCACGCAGAGAACTCCCGAGCATGGCCCTCTTCATAGCTCGCTGAGCGACTTCGAGCGTCCTCATACGGCCATATGTATCTTCTTACACGTTCACCGTGAATAGAACTATATTTCTGAAATTTTGAAGTCTACTCGAACGTAAAAAATACTGACAGGCTGTGCTAATCAGTATTCAATGAAACCAATATTAATAAAAACCATGAAATTAAACCTTATTTAATCAAAACTATATCAACTCTAATAATGCATATTATAATAATAACGCATTTCCGATTCCAGGACCATTTTCCCTATATAAAGACACATCGGAAGACGTGACCGACATACGAAACGTGTTGCTTGGCGAATGATATTTATGCGATTCTGATAAACTAACTTACGTGATTCTGTAACCTATAATATTGCCAATATAGACACAGATACCGACGTGTTTCTACAAGTGATCAAGTTTTGCTAATTTTAGTACGAAATAGTGTAACCGATTTTTCTAAATTCATGCCCACGCGAGCGTAGCCGCGGGTAAAAAGCTAGTGCTTAAATAAATAGTTATTACCTCTTACACCCGTAAGAAAAACATCATGATTAAACCAATAATATAAAGATATTTAAAACAAAACAGCGCAAACTGAAATACTTAATAGCATAAATAAAAATTGCCTTTTGGACGCTTTACTAAGTTATGAACAAACTTATCTTAATAAAATTAATTAAGCTTAATTAACGAGAGCCGAGTCCAAAATAAATTTCCTTGTAATGCGAGAGGAGAGCCATAACAGTGGACTTGTCGTTTATAATACTGTTCTAAGGAAAAGCCAGTAATTATAATATCCATCCCAGCAGTCGTTTTTCAGCTGTATTATGCACTGAAACAAAATTAACTTAGTTTACTTTAGCGGATTATTGCTGAAATGTTTCATTCTTTCACAAAGGTAAAATGTTTTACTGTTTTAAACACAGATTTAACACGTTTTGCCAAATTTAATTTTATTTTACTGTAATAGGTACTTTTTAGAATACATGTTGTAATTTTAGCCAAAAATAAACTTTTGAACTCAATCAAAACCATTTGAGTGACGTTCCTTTTTGTGAATGGATTAAATCACACGGTGTTTTGCTTCCACCTCAGGACCCGGAAAATGCTTAAGCCCCGAATGCTTCAGACTTTCTGGCTAGCACCGACAGTACATCTTGGGGCAAGAACAACTCATACTGTCTTTGTTTTCATTATATTAGATGGAGTCAAACCGACTAAAAGCCAACTGGAAAGTGAATAAATACTACTATTTACTACATAAAACTCCAACCAACTTCAAACAAATAAAACAATACGTTTTCACGCCTGATTTCCTTTGTATAAAATTAAAGTGAATAACAAACGAACACCTGCAATCAAGTTCAAATAAAGCCAAGCATGCTTTGTCGTCCCTGATGATCAAGACGGTGTACCCCACAGCTTTTAATTATACTGGGTCATTATACCCTTCAGACCGAAACACAGTAGTGTACGCACTGCTATTAGGTAGAAGATGTAGGTAAGGACTATTATCCACCCAGAAGGACGCTTAAGCGAAAACGGAACCTACCACCTGAAGTAAAGTAAAGTTACAGCCTATATACGTCCCATAGCTTTCCAGAGGCCTTCCTTCATTTCTGAGAGAGTTTTAGGTCAAGAAAGTGTCCGCCGCGCTACCCCAATGCGTGTTGGCGAACTTCAAATATCTTCGAAATATTTTTTTTCTTATTCCTCGGACATGCAGGTTTTTTTACCGATGTTTTCCTACACCACCGGGCACGTGGTAAATCAGCACTTAAAATTGCAATTAACAATTTCATTGGTGGCGGCGGGGATCGAACCCGTGTTACTCGCGTTCTGTTATGTTTACAGTGAGCGTTAACTATCTATCTATAGTACGTGGGGGTAATATGGTCATCCGGTTAAATAGATGGCTTTGTGATACAATAGCACCTCATCGATCAATCAAAAAAAAATAATAGAGTAAAAGGGCGCTGCGTTATCGACACCATTTTGACAGTTTACAATATAGTAAATATTTTAGTCGATTTTAGTATGGTGTAGTGTTGTTAGTTTTTTAATTAGATTATTCGCAGTGTTCCCATTTATTGCCAAAACTTGTTTGCTATTTTTTTCTAAATAAATTAGTAATAGTGTGCGACTTTGTGTTTTTGTCTCTGTCGTTGTTCTAGTTTTGGTTTTATAGGACGGCAAAACTTAAG
This sequence comes from Parnassius honrathi, assembly GCA_018247895.1. Lineage (NCBI taxonomy): Eukaryota > Metazoa > Arthropoda > Insecta > Lepidoptera > Papilionidae > Parnassius > Parnassius honrathi. Next base: position 11,778 of record DWHP01004681.1, read on the forward strand.
GTGACCATATTACCCTTACGTACCTTAGGATAATTACTTCTGAGTGTTACTGTTACAGACTATTCACGTGCCACTTCTTCATTTTCGAGGGGTTTTTAGGGCAATAAAATGTCCACTGCACTGCTCCAATACGTTTTGGCGCACTTTAGATGTCTTCGAAATATTTATTTTCTTATTTATCAGACACGCATATTTCCTCACAACGTTTTACTTTGCCGCCATGCACATGGTAAATCAGCGCTTAAAATTGCAATTAACAATTTCATTGGTGCCGGCGGGGATCGAACCCGGGCTGCTCGTGTACTGTGAAATTCACAGCGAGCGCTTAGCCACTGAGCTACCACTACTCACCTTTTATACAAGTAAATATATAATTTTATAGAAGACGTCAAACCACTTACGTTCTGTATTATGAAGCTAATCTGCCTTAATGAATAGGTAAGGCTAGCGCACTTGTTGCGCTCCAGCTGATGTTCACAAATTTTAAGGTTATTCTCTTGACCATTGGCTATCAATAATGCCAGCACAATATTTTTTTCTTTTTATCTGTCGTTAAGCATCTAAAGAGCCGTGGTAGCTCAGATGGTTAACACTCGCTGTAAATATAACAGAACGCGAGTAACCCGGGTTCGATCCC
>DWHP01004682.1:0-12414 GCA_018247895.1 Parnassius honrathi
CCCAGGTCGTATCGGTCCGGAAAAATCGCCGGTGGTGAACTATTCCACAGAGAGGTCGTACGCGGAAGAAAACTCCTAGTGAAACGTACAGTGGTGGACCGCCAAGCATCCATATGGTGTGGATGGTATCGGGAGGTTTGCCGTATAGTGCATTCACGAAATTTGACGGCTGGGATTAATCCGAACAATTCCCCAGAGGTACTATAATGAAGGATTTCCGTATGAAATAAACTCCTCTGCGTTTTTTTAAATAAAACTGACGTTAGGAACGAATTGTCCGGTACTCTACACTCACCATACGAAACACAGCAGCATTACGCTACTATTTGACGCTGGTATTCTGTGAGAGCGTGGTCCTTCCCAGTCGAGCAGACCCATTCGTGCTACAACTATACTACTAATATAACTGCAGCATGGCTCCACCACGTAAAAAATACGTAAAAATATTGTATGTGGCTACTGCAGCCTATACCTGCACTCAGTTTCAAACAAAGGTTGCAGATGCATTGTCACCTCTGAGGACTAAGATGGAATAACTCACAGCCTTGTAATACTGGTCCTCTACCGATCGAAACACAGCAGTAGGTTGTATCTCCTCAGACGGACTCGCAGGCAGAATCGGAGTTATAACACCTAAACCTAACTTAGTTCAGACTTGTAGCGTTTTACCGCGGAGTCTGACTTTGTTCAATACAGTTCATGATGCGCCTAATGACATTATCATTTAAAAATATTTTCATTGTCGATTTATTAGTACTTAACAAATACTTGGAAGAGGGTGATTTAAGCATCGGCAAACGTATGTTCACATCCCTCATATGATCCTGCTTTACAAACAAAATGCATGCCCTTTGTAGAAAGTTAATGCGATCTTTGTTTGGCTAACAGAGACCGCTTTTAAACACCCACTGTGTCTGCAACGCCTTTGAACTGCTAGTGATGTACTGAGTTAAATATCGAAATAATATATTATGTCAAATATTAATTATTATTTTCTATGTTTATGTGTATTTTTTTTATAGAATTATTCTTTAATTGTTGTATTTTATGATCAACATTTTTTCGCCGTCGAGTGCCGGCGTAAAAGGATCCCCTATGACAGCGGGAAATAAAGCGGGAGATGGGCTGGAAAATCGTCCTGATAACCACGCAACCTGTTTGCCAACCATGGCAACTATGGCAAATATGAAACCAATGAGTAGGCTTTAATAAATATACAATATATGTTGGTGACGGTGACGTAGAATCCTTTATTTTATCTCGTCGATACCATAATCTTACAGCTAATTACACCGATAGATGACGAGGATACTTTCTTAACTACTAAGCACACTATCATCAATTAAAAAACATATTTCGAAGACATGTGAAGTCAACCAACACGCATTGGGGCAACGAGGCGGACTTTTCCTGCTCCTTAAACCTCAGAAATGAAAGGAGACCCGTGCCCAGAAGTGGGGCTCATAATCGCTACTGATGCGTATACACTGTACAACAAAACCAAGTGTCGAACGTGACGAGATCATATAGATGATGTGGCAGTTTTTAAATTTTTGTTTTGTAATTTCTTACATGGTGACATTATTGTTTCATATTTAAATAATGTTTACATTTAATAGTAGCACCGGTATCCTAACTTTGTGTACGTAGTTCAGCATGCACAGTGAAGTGAAATCACACAACGCATAGAAATTTTTTAAAGCAAAAGATCGTCCCTACAATTATTAATACATGACTATTTTGTAGATATAAATCATTATTTTTTATCTTTATAAAGTTTCATTGTATGGCCATGGTTTTCGATATTATTATTTTCAAAAGCAATTGTATGTTGCGCTTACATACAAAGAGTTCGCTTATTTTTGTAAGTACGTTTCACTCAAAACTTTTTCTTTATAATTATTCCAGATGATTTGAAATTCACACGTTGTCGATACTGAGCGTTGAAAAAATCACATGTTTTTAACCGACTGCGGAGGCTAATGTGTTCCTCAGCCAATATTTAAATTATGAAATGAACGACGTTGTCTCTAAATTTAAATTACTAACTAAACTAGAAGTTAACCTTACATACATATACATAACCTCGAACGCCTGTCACCCTAGGGGTAGGCAGAGATTATAGATTTCCATTTGGCACGATCTTGACACAGCTCTCTCGCTCCTTTCACACTCACATCCATCACATATATACGATTAATATGCTATTTATTTTCAATCAATTAATAATAAATGTGGTAGAGTTGCTGATATATATCGGCTCGACCGGGGAAGGACCACGCTTTCACAGAATACCAAAGTAAAATAGAAGCTTAATGTTGCTGTGTTTCGTATGGTGAGTGTAGAGAACCGGCGACCCTTTTTAATGCAAACGAGATATTCCATCTTAGTCCTCAGGGGCATTTGTATTTTTGTTCTTAATCGAGGATAAATGTAGATGTGGCCTATGATCCAAAACATCCACTAATCGTAAGGTGGACTGTGAGCTCGTTTGTTACCTTTATTCTATAAAAAGCATAATCACACGCTTTTTCTAAAGTCTCTACTAAGTTTAACGCTTACCGTTTATGTGGCTACCCACATACACAAATATTAAAACAAGCATCTCTCTGTACTAAGCAACGACAATTCACTAGTAGTAATCTAAATCTATTTGGTACTAAGCTACGAAAGATGTGGTCTTATATCATTAATGCCTTGTCCAATTACGATCATTTTTATAGTGACAGAATTAATATGCACTATGAGAATATAAATATTGGTTCAGTTATACAAGCGGCCACGTGCACCGGATGTCTCGGAGGCGATTTTGTTTATTTTTTAAAACGCATGTAGTCATGGAGTTCACCATACGATATTTACATATTGACTCTTATTTACGCTGGCTTGCTCTTGTGAATGCACTCGATGTCTTCAACATGCTCGTTCTTTTGAAATCGTATGTTTGCGAACGCGTTTTTTATTTTGGTTGGTGCTTTTTTAGCCAACCTCAAAATATTTGGAAAATCTAAGTGTACAACCTCGATCCCTCGTTAACTAAACAGAATGTAATCTCTACTTGCATTTTTATAATTTGTTTTTTTACTTGTTGGTAGGGCTCTTTTGCCTGCGTGTCCGTCTGGTTTGGAGATTAAAAGACATCCCCTTACATATTTCTCTCGCCAAATTCTATATAGTGCTTGTGTTGTAGTTAGAAGGGTATATAGGGAGCCAGCATTATTATAGGTTTTTTATATAGGATGGAGTGACACACGAGCACACAGTCTACCTTATGGTAAGTGGATGCTGTAGCTCAAGTACATCTACATCTGTCCTCGATTACGAATCAAAATGAAAATGCGTTGTCACCCGTAAAGACTAAGATGGAATGCTTCGTTTCCAGTAAAAAGGGTTTCCGGTTCTCTACACTCACCATACGAAACACAGCAGCATTAAGCTCCCATTTTACGCTGATATTCCGTGAGAGCGTGGTTCTTTCCCGGTCCATTCGTGGTACAACTATATACTATTAATATAACTGCAGCATGCCTCTACCACGTATAATATTAATAAAACATACATATAAATATAATTAAAAGTGTCTGTCTGTAATATTAGAATAGGTTACTGGTTTCTATTAAGCTCAGGGGGTTATTAGATTTTTCTTAATTTTGTGTGTCTTTCTGTCCGGGCTAATCTTCATAATGCCAAACCGATTGTAACATAGCTTTACGAACCGATGGAGAGCAATACCAGAAAGGGTCTCGGCTGTATTTTATCTAGAAAACTGTTTGATTGAAAAAAATCCACCGTCTGTTCAAAAAGCAAGGCTTTAAAAAGAAGCACCTTTAAGAAACTTATTTAATTTTATGGTTTTTCTTTCCTTTTAAGTGATACTTTCGCCCACATGTTGGTTAGCTTGGAACTTGGAGTCCAGGGCTACATCACTATTTTAAAGTAAATTCTTTGCAATAAAAATGATTTCAAATTTTTATTATTTAGATTCCGAAGGCCTAACTAGCTTTTATATTCATTATTATAAAATTTTACATGCAAAATAAAAACAGAAAAGCGACTTCATAGAACTAAAAAAAAATTGTACCTAACAGATTCAGAAGCCAGTGCTTAGGATATAGATATAATATATGAATTTAAGCCCAGACTTCAATAGTGAAAATAATTTTTTATTTTTGCCTCTTTTCAGTCAAGGTCGAATTTTTATTTTAAGTTAAATATTTCGATTTTTAGTAGATTAGAGAATATCTCAAACTCCAGGTAACAACGAAAATATCATTTTAATATTATAACTTTAAACACTTTCAATCCTATTTTCTAACCTTAAAGGTTAGAAATTTTATCTACAAATTTATATGAGACCGTTACAGAAGTGTAACTTGCTTTGTGAAAGATAATAAAATCGGTTAAAAGAGTGTAAGTTGGAAGATAACGTATAATATATATACATACAATTAACATACAACCGAACTGAGAACTTCCCCGTTTTTAAAGTCAGAAAAAACATATTAAATCAATCCATTTCAATAAGCTCCGACGGATGGCCATGTTTCACGACACATGTCCGCAAACATCTCAATGGATATTGAACAGTGATTGACAGCATATTTCATTAGAAGTTTATAAATTCGTACTACAGCTCATGGTTTATTCAACAAGTTGAGGGTATGACGTGACATAGGAGCAAACATTATTCACGAAGAGACAAAAAATATTTATTAAAAATCAATTTCAACCACTAGACCAGCGAGTCTTTGTAAATGCCACTGCTGATCGTAAGGCCCTGGATTTGGATTTTGGGTCTGTAGCTACCCGTAGTCACGAAGCTGGCGGTGTCTCATCCCCGTGCCTCGGGAAGCACGTAAAACCTGCATCCCTTTTGGGGTAACTGAAAATTTTGTCTTTGCTAGACAGTATTATTATTGAGACCAAGAACTATCATAGGTGATATATCCTAATGTCATCCTTTAGGATGAATCACCGTCGACATCTGTGAAGTTTGTAGCCCACTCGGGGAGAAACACGTCATTTTTAGTTTTTCGGCACTTTTTAACAATTCGGAATTTTTTACCTATTCATCTCACAGCTGAAGGCGATTTGGATTAATTTTAAGCTCAGGACGCGGATCAACTTAGTTTGTCTGTCACCATGAAAGATGAACAAAACGTTATAAAATCCGTATAAATATTTTTTAATACCGACAGCATCTAAAATTCTACGGATCAATAGAGTTATGTTAACTCATGCGAAATACCCATAATATAAATAAATTCAAGGAAAGGCCACTAATAAAGTGCACCGCACCGGTAAATTAAAAAGGTTTTACGATGCTTGACATTTGAGCCCCTCGCACGAAAGAAATGTGGTTGAATCTTTATCGCACAAATTCTAGTTCAGCAAAGCAAACTTTCTTATTTCCGTTTCTTATACTGGCGTTAATAATAAGCAATAACATTTTACTTACTGAAAAAAAGCTTTAATATTTAAAAACATTTCTACAATTTGGGTTTAACATACGAGTAACGATTTATATTTGCGCGAATACTACACATTAAACGAAAATATATTTTGCCAATTCAGTATTTCAGCACTCTTTGTCGGGGTAGGGTGGTGGTGGGGCTGAGATGTTTTGACGTCCAGAAATCAGTTAACGGAGACTACCTTCAACTTTTTGACATTAATCTTTAGTCTATGCTGAACCGAAAATGTGTGACAAAGATGTGCAACCATGGGTGCTGTTAAGCGCCTTAAACTTCGGGATTTTAAAAATTAAAATTAAACGCAATAAAAGCTTACGGCTTTTATTTTAATTTCAATTACTTTCATTTGAAATTTAAATAAGTAAACAGCAATAGCGTGTAGTGATGGTGTAAGAATATCCACTACTTCATATCGACCCGTGGGTTCCGTAAGAGGGGACAGAGCGAAACGAAACATGAGAGCAAACACCTAGCAGCAAGAAACAGCTGCTCAAGCTGCATCTTCGTAATAAATCTGAAAATATTTTTTTCAAACTATTGCTATGGAAAATATCAACCCTATGAGGCAATATATGGGTCACGCCCATGTCCAGCTAGTAATAGCCGTAGCGTGACCCTGACTAAACATTATGATTATGGAGTTTGTTATAAGATTTATTTTTTTCCTATAGATAACGGTTGTGTTGCATTATTACTTTTAATAATGAAAAATAAAAAAGAATATCAAAGCGTGGAACTAGGGCACTGAAGCTTAGATGACAGTTTTCATGAACAACAAGTTCAGGTTACGTCAATACATGACGTAGGCGGCTACGTCGTCTACAAATGCTACGTCATTTTTGCCTACAAATGCTACGTCATTTTTGCAGATGTAGTTCAGAGAAAATTGTTAAAATGTCACTTGTTTATTTTTAACAAGTCTTATTTATAACGCCATTAACCATTACAGCCTACCAAAAGACTTCTGCTAAACATAGTTGTTTCATATTTTTCGTAGTTTCCACGCTTGGCATTACGGTTGGCGAAAACAGTGTTTTTTTTTAAAAAAAAACGACCTCATTAGTGTCTCCCAACAGTTGGTCTTAACTTGAACATGGATAAAACAAAGACCATGTGTAATGTCCATGTCACACCTATGCCGGTAGTTGTTGGGAGCACTAAGTTGTTGACGAGTACGTTTACCTGGAACAAATAGTCCGACTAGGTAAGTCCAACTTTGACCGAGAAGTCAATCGACAGATTCAGCTCGGCTGGGTAACGTTCGGAAGGTTACGACACATCTTCTCATCAGGTATACCACAAAACCTAAAAATGAGATTGTACAACCAGTACATGTTGCCAGTGATGACTTATGGATCTGAGACGTATTCCTTCACTGCTGGCCGTATGAGGACGCTCTAGCGAGCTATAGAGGGCTATGCTTGGGGTTTCTCTGCTTTATAAACTTAGAAATGAAGCTATTCGCAGTTGAAGCAGAGTGACCGACATAGCCCATAGCGAATAAGTAAGCTGAAGTGGCAGTGGGGCGGCCGTATATGTCGAAGAACCGACAACTGATGGGGAAAAAAGGTTCTCGAGTGGCAGCCTCGCACCGGTAGATGAAGTGGCGACTATAATTAGCTGGAGTGACGGCCTGGTAAAACATGCAGGAAGTCGATGGATACAGGTGTTTGGAGGTGGCCTTTGTACAGCGGTTGACTTGTGAAGGACTTTAATTATGACGATGATGATGATAAATAACAGCTTTAGATCAATGAACAGTGTTACAGATTGCTGGAGGGTGTGTGTGTTTTTTATAGAATAAAGATTTACAAAAAGTACCTGGATGACCGAGCTTTGCTCGGTATTTTTTTTGGAAATCGTGTTTTTTGTAAATTATATTTATCTAAATTACAAATTACAAACTGGTGAAATATGAATAGAAATTTCGATTTTTTCGATCATTATTTTTCGTGTTTAAAAAAATATACCAAAAAAAAGGGCTCTAAATAATATATTTTCTCACAAAAGGAGGAAAAAAGGGAAAAAAGAGTCGTTTTATGATTTCAGTACCGCCCGACGTCCCATTAGAGCTGTTATAACCTTTTAGGCACCAGCTTAATGTACTTTCGTAGTCTAATGATATTGTAGCAGTTTTTCATTGCCTAAAAACATGGACAAACCGATATTTTCTAAAAATGAGTCCTAGGTAGATCGATTTATTGCCCCCGGACCCTCCTACGTACTAAATTTCATGAAAATCGTTGGAGCCATTTCTGAGATTCAGATTATATATATACAAGAATTGATCGTTTAAAGGTATTGGATTAAAAGATTGAATATTAATGTAGACGAATATGATTGTCCTATTTTCAGTGCAAAGACAATAATCATATAAAATATAGAGTCTTATTTAAACCAATATGTCAATAAGATATCCCTTACTGGATAGTTAGTTGCCTAGTCGTAGCGCACAGGCATTGAGTAATAATTAACGTTCATTAAATTCGACTTCAGTATATTTAATTAGAGGTGGTTAGCGAAGTTAGATTATTACTTTCGAAAGAGATTTTGTAGAAATATTGACTTTTAAGGATGGATGATGTTTAAAAATATTAGTGGTTGAATCATTTTTCCTCCTTGTTAGTTTTGTTCTTGTTTTGTAAATTCAATAAAATTTTATTTTACGTTTTTACCAGCCATTTAAGTCAAGATATATAGGGGTTATAGTTTAAATGCGGCAAATGAGATCTCGATATTGTAAATTTATGTATATATAAATATTCCGGGTACGAACAAAGCTCTCACAAAATACCAGTATAAAATATTAGCTTAATGCTAGTGTTACGGCCCTGAGTTGCCCAGACGAAGGTCGACTGGATTGGGGCCCATAGCAATCCGAATCGGCGGACTACACAGGGGAGAGCCCAATGGCTTATGGAAAATTATTATATATTGGCTAATGAATAAAGAATGACTTACCTAGTCCAGAAGTAGTGTATATCCCATGGCGTCGTCAGCGTGGTTTGAAGGTAGTGTGGGTATGTATATGAAAGAACGGTGTGTGGTGAATGTTTAACTGACGCCACCAAAGCAGGCCGGAACCCGCCGTCGCTGCACTGCTCCAAAGGCGCCTCACTTCCGGCGCCGAACTCACAGTCCAGTCTCACTTCACTTAGCACAAAACTACAGTCTAAGTTGATATACAGTCAAGGTTTAGAGTCCGATCAAATAAGCTAACGCACTTCGTACTATATAGAATGCTACGTAAGTTACACCTCGATGCCAATTACAGTTCAAAATACTTAGTTCGATATTAAAATGCCGCCTATACAATCCCTCGACACAAATTGGTAACAAGAGCGGTTAGACTGATCGCTCAATATCAAAGAAAGACCACGTTATAACATTTATTAACGAAACTAAACTAAAGCAATGGCGGCCGTCAAGCGTCTAACAATTTCGGTTTAACTCAAGGTTCGCGGGTTCAACTTTCTCCCGACGCGGCGCTGCGTTTCGCATCTGCAAACCAACTAACTGCGCGCGCCTGCGTAGGCTAAAATTCCCACTCGATCGGCCGCGCACTCTAGAGGAATGTAGTCCGTACAAACGTTCAATTCTCAATCGGACGCGAACACTTACATTCATTGAAAGTAGTTTGTGTGTGTTTGTGGCTCAGCGGGTCGCGGTTCGAAACACCTACCAAGCAACTACAGTAATTATTCCGGGTTTAGATGTTTGTTCATGTATTATATTATGTAAAACGCTGTCATGAGAAAATCATAACGTATTAACGTTTTTTTAAAACAAAGGTTAAAAAATTGCGCGGAGACGGCGTCTAACGATCTTTTCGTACTTGTGTGCGCTGCAGTCGCCAGCTACCGAGCCAAGCACCTCGACCTCAGCGTATCAGTGTCACTCGTCGAGACCTTCAGCGTCATTAAAAAGTTGTAGGATTCGCCGAGGAGCTACGATGGTTCGAATAGTCGTGGAGTTGCAGAAACCAACCGGTTTAAATACTAACACTAACTCTAAAAATAATATATTAATATATTAAACAAGGTAACTGACAAAACTACGATTTGAACAAATAAGTAACAAAAACTATTACATCAAAATCATTTGTACGCGGTAGATCCGCGGTGCGCTGTACTGATTAAGCCTGTAATACGAACGGGTCTGTTCGACTGTAGAAGGACCATGCTTGCAAAATCAACGTAAAGTAACCGCTAATAATACTCTACTGTGTTTCGTAAGGTATGTGGTAAGAACTGGAAGCCATTTTACTGGTAACGAAGGTGACAACGCATTTACGTTTTGATTTTTAATTTGGTTATGGTGTCTATGGGTGACAGAATCACCTTACAATCAGGTGAACTGTGTGCTCATTTTTCATCCTTACTACTATTAAAAATAGCATTTATTTGGTTAGCATTACTGATAGTGAGAATGAAATACAAGTTCTTTTTACCCGAGTTTATGGCAGACTGTCTTCACGGGGTCCTGACACGTATCTTTCTGATGATATACAGGGACCAATTTTCACCACTAGTGATTCTCTGATTTAGAATTACCTCATTTTTAGGACAATCTTTACGTTGATAGGCTGCTGTTAAAATCGCCGTGGTTAGAGATAAGTTCACTTACATTATATCTTTCTATCATAATTAAATAATCCACAGAATTCGCAATTGATGAATTTACAAAAAGGAAAAGATCGAACCAAACATGCATCCTGCGTTACTTACACGTCGTTGTTGTTACGTGTTGTCTGGTCAGGTTAGTTCCAGCACTACTTTATATATTTTAACTATCCATAGTGCAAACAGATAAGTGTTTCCAAGAAACGAGTGTTTTTTCTTTGACTCCATTACTCGATCCTGGTATTCGATTGCGTCGTCACGTTAAATCACCTAACATTAGCTTGAATAATAAGTGTCTATTATGGTTATTGTTAAATGTGCGCTTAAATTTTATTACTTCATCAATAAATTTAAGTGGAATTGAAAAGTCGTATAAATAATATTAAATTAAGAATTAAAAATTCCCCGAAACAAAAGAGCTGATGATCTACAAACGGCTTAAAATCACGCTTGCAATAAACTGCTCGATCTAACTGCTTGCTACAAATGGCTTCTTTACGTGGCAGAGCCATGCTGCAACTATATTAACAGTATAGTTTTAGCACAAAGTCGTTAGGCTCGACCAGGAAAGGACCACGCTCTCACAGAATACCAGCTTAAAATAGCAGCTCAACGCTGCTGTGTTTCGTATGGTGAATGTCGAGTACCGGAGACCCTTTTTAAAGGAAGCGAGGCTTTCCATCTTAGTCCTCGCGGGTGACAACGTATCTGCATTTTGATTCGTAATCTAGGATATACGTGCGCTCGTTTGTCACCCTATTATATATAAAAAAAAGATTTCATTGAATCATAGCTAAGAATACTCTCGATCAAGTCACATCAAATTTCAATAAAAATAACTACATCTGAATCGGTTCTACCGGTTTTGGACCTATGATGCTGCAGACAGAAACACAAATACACAGATCAAATACACAGATACAAACGTTAAACAAATAACACTCCTCTGTTTTCATCGGGGTTTAAAAATAAACACGCTAAATTTTATTTAAATAATGATTTTATTGTTTAAAAAATTGAAGTGTTGATTAATGTTGATTCAAGATGGCAAATTTTCCACCCTAATCTTATTCGAAACGCATTGTAAGTATGCCTACTTGGAATTTCAAATTGCCTATAGTAGGGAATTAATTTGAATTTGGGAAACCAGTAAATGCAACTTATTATGTAAGGAAACAGTAGAATCAGAGTGACCGACATAGCCCAATGGATTAGTAAGCTGAAGTAGGAATTGGCAAGCGGCAAAAGTAATGATTTGGCAAAAGAACCGATAACTGATGGAGAAAAAAGGTTCTCAAGTGACAGCCTCGTACCGGTAGAGGAAGTGTAGGGCGACCCCCCTACTCACTAGATGGGGTGACGACCTGGTAAGACATGCAGAAAGTCGATGGATGCAGGTGGCAGGGAGGCCTATGTTCAACAGTGGACCTGTGAATGACTGTAACGACGACGATGGTGATGTAAGAAACTACATAAATATTTGTATGATAGCACCAACAAGACAAGATAAAAGATTCCCTTCCGTCGAGAGCATCACACGACACAAAAATATATGTATATTATTTTATCTATTATTAATTTAAATCTGTACTTTATATTTTGTATAAAATTAGAACTCGTGTAAAATTATCTCAAACTAACACCGGTAAACTTTAGATAGTGATATTTACACAAATGAACAAATTGTCCATTGTTGTGATAGATAACATGATAAGGTACCTTATCCCGTAATGCTCTTGCAGTGTTAACATGCGATCACAAAATATTGTGATTAGTGATTGCTCTCAGCGGGCCGAATGTTAATCTTTATTAGAAAAAAAAATTAATACTAAGAACCTGCTATGCGATAAAATTATATATAGGGGCGATACGGAAATAACTCAAAAGTATTAACTGTTTCGATTAATATGTTATAAGTTATAACAGACGAAAATCTCAATTACCTCATGTTATGAATTAGCTAAAATTAGGATTCATATATTCATAAACAAACTGGAATAAGGTATTTATAATTCGGGTCAAAAATTTTTTAAGTCTTATGATGGTCATCAACTCTTGTGTAGTTAGGTCATTAAAATGATATAAAGCTGATAGTTTCACTGAATTAACTTTTGTTGTCACAACATTATACTAATTGTTACAGGTTTCTACTGTATTCATGGTCTGTACGTAAATTATTGTAAAAAAAATGACACCTGATCTCACCGCCATGAACAGATTTTGGCCCGTAGCTGGATTACCTACACTAACCTGAATCAGGGCCCTGAATGAAGGGTGGGCGTGGCCCCTAGTTAGGGTGGTCAGTTATTACACTACAC